>JAZAQT010000656.1:0-149000 GCA_036417435.1 Inia geoffrensis
GGTAAGGTTTCGGGTTACGGTCAGGGATAGAATTCGGGTTAGGGTTAGGTTTAGAAAATGGGGAGATATTAGGGCACAGTTTAGGGTACCACAAAGTTTCAGGTTTAGCGTAAGTGTGAGGTCACTAGTTAGTGTTAGTGTAGTGCTTACGATTAATGCACGGGTGAGGGTAAGGCCTCGGAATAGGGTCACGTTAAGGGTTAGGGTTAGGGTTAGGGTTAGGGAATGGGGATTGATTAGGGTACAGGTTAGGGTACGGCAATGGCTTAGGGTTGGCGTATGTTAGAGGGAATGGGTTAGTGTTGATGTACTGGTAAAAATTAGGACACGGGTGAGGTTAAAGTTTCGGGTGAGTGTCATGGTTAGGTTTCAGGTTAGGGTTAGGGTTAGGGAATGGAGAGGTATTAGGGTACAGGTTAGGGTACCGCTGCGGTTTAGTGTTAGCGTACGTTTGAGGGCACGAGTTAGTCTTGGTGTCCTGGTTAAGATTGGGGCACGGGTGAGGGTAAAGTTTCGGGTGAGTGTCATGGTTAGGTTTCAGGTTAGGGTTAGGGTTAGGGAATGGAGAGGGAGTAGGGTACAGGTTAGGGTACGACAATGCTTAAGGGTTAGCATAAGTGTGAGGGCACGAATTAGTGTTGGTGTACTGGTTAAGACAACGGCACCGGTGAGGGTAAGGCGTCGGAAAAGGGTCACGTTCAGGGTTGCGGTTAGGGTTAGGGTTAGGGAATGGGGAGGGATTAGGGTACAGGTTAGGGTACGACAATGCTTAAGGGTTAGCGTACGTTTGAGGGCATGAGTTAGTGTTTGTGTACTGGATAAGTTCAGGGCATTGGTTAGGGTAGGGCATCGGAAGTGGGTCACGTTTAGGAATGGGGTTAGGGTTAGGTATAAGGAATGGGGAGGGATTTGGGTACAATTTAGGGTACGACAACGCTTAAGGTTTAGCGTACGTGTGAGGGGACGAGTTAGTGTTGGTGTCCTGGTTAAGATTAGGGCACGGGTGAGGGTAAGGCTTCGGGTGAGGGTAGGGTTAGGATTCGGGTTAGGGTTAGGGTTAAGGAATGCAGAGGGATTAGGGTACAGCTTAGGGTACGACAGTGCTTAAGGGTTAGCGTTCGTGTGAGGGCAAGGGTTAGTGTTAGTGTCCTGGTTAAGATTAGGGCACGGGTGAGGGTAAGGCTTCAGGTGAGGGTCAGGGTTAGGATTCAGGTTAGGGTTAGGGTTAGGGAATGGCGAGGGATTAGGGTACAGTTTAGGGTTCCACAACGTTTAAGGGTTAGCGTACGTGTGAGGGCACAAGTTAGTGTTGGTGTCCTGGTTAAGATTAGGGCACGGGTGAGTGTAAGGTTTAGGGTGAGGGTCAGGGATAGAATTCGGGTTAGGGTTAGGGTTAGGGAATGGGGAGATATTAGGGCACAGTTTAGGGTACCACAACGCTTAAGGTTTAGCGTACGTGTGAGGTCACTAGTTAGTGTTAGTGTACTGCTTACGATTAGGGCACGGGTGAGGGTAAGGCCTCGGAAGAGGGTCACGTTAAGGGTTAGGGTTAGGGTTAGGGTTAGGGAATGGGGATTTATTAGGGTACAGGTTAGGGTACGGCAATGGCTTAGGGTTGGCGTACGTTATAGGGCATGGGTTAGTGTTGATGTACTGGTTAAAATTAGGACACGGGTGAGGGTAAAGTTTCGGGTGAGTGTCATGGTTAGGTTTCAGGTTAGGGTTAGGGTTAGGGAATGGAGAGGGATTAGGGTACAGGTTAGGGTACCGCTGCGGTTTAGTGTTAGCGTACGTTTGAGGGCACGAGTTAGTCTTGGTGTCCTGGTTAAGATTAGGGCACGGGTGAGGGTAAGGCTTCGGGTGAGGGTCAGGGTTAGGATTCGGGTTAGGGTTAGGGTTAAGGAATGCAGAGGGATTAGGGTACAGCTTAGGGTACGACAGTGCTTAAGGGTTAGCGATCGTGTGAGGGCAAGGGTTAGTGTTAGTGTCCTGGTTAAGATTAGGGCACGGGTGAGGGTAAGGCTTCAGGTCAGGGTCAGGGTTAGGATTCGGGTTAGGGTTAGGGTTAGGGAATGGGGAGGGATTAGGGTACAGTTTAGGGTACGACAACGATTAAGGGTTAGCATACGTGTGAGGGCAGAAGTTAGTGTTGGTGTCCTGGTTAAGATTAGGGCACGGGTGAGCGTAAGGTTTCGGGTGAGGGTCAGGGATAGAATTCGGGTTAGGGTTAGGTTTAGAAAATGGGGAGATATTAGGGCACAGTTTAGGGTACCACAACGCTTCAGGTTTAGCGTACGTGTGAGGTCACTAGTTAGTGTTAGTGTACTGCTTACGATTAGGGCACGGGTGAGGGTAAGGCCTCGGAATAGGGTCACGTTAAGGGTTAGGGTTAGGGTTAGGGTTAGGGAATGGGGATTGATTAGGGTACAGGTTAGGGTACGGCAATGGCTTAGGGTTGCCGTATGTTAGAGGGAATGGGTTAGTGTTGATGTACTGGTAAAAATTAGGACACGGGTGAGGTTAAAGTTTCGGGTGAGTGTCATGGTTAGGTTTCAGGTTAGGGTTAGAGTTAGGGAATGGAGAGTGATTAGGGTACAGGTTAGGGTACCGCTGCGGTTTAGTGTTAGTGTACGTTTGAGGGCACGAGTTAGTCTTGGTGTCCTGGTTAAGATTAGGGCACGGGTGAGGGTAAAGTTTCGGGTGAGTGTCATGGTTAGGTTTCAGGTTAGGGTTAGGGTTAGGGAATGGAGAGGGATTAGGGTACAGGTTAGGGTACGACAGTGCTTAAAGGTTAGCATAAGTGTGAGGGCACGAATTAGTGTTGGTTTACTGGTTAAGACAACGGCACCGATGTGGGTAAGGCGTCGGAAAAGGGTCACGTTCAGGGTTGCGGTTAGGGTTAGGGTTAGGGAATGGGGAGGGATTAGGGTACAGGTTAGGGTACGACAATGCTTAAGGTTTAGCGTACGTTTGAGGGCATGAGTTAGTGTTTGTGTACTGGTTAAGTTCAGGGCATTGGTTAGGGTAGGGCATCGGAAGTGGGTCACGTTTAGGAATGGGGTTAGGGTTAGGGTTAAGGAATGGGGAGGGATTAGGGTACAATTTAGGGTACGACAACGCTTAAGGTTTAGCGTACGTGTGAGGGGACGACTTAATGTTGGTGTCCTGGTTAAGATTAGGGCACGGGTGAGGGTAAGGCTTCGGGTGAGGGTCGGGTTAGGATTCGGGTTAGGGTTAGGGTTAAGGAATGCAGAGGGATTAGGGTACAGCTTAGGGTACGACACTGCTTAAGGGTTAGCGTTCGTGTGAGGGCAAGGGTTAGTGTTAGTGTCCTGGTTAAGATTAGGGCACGGGTGAGGGTAAGGCTTCAGGTCAGGGTCAGGGTTAGGATTCGGGTTAGGGTTAGGGTTAGGGAATGGGGAGGGATTAGGGTACAGTTTAGGGTACGACAACGATTAAGCGTTAGCGCACGTGTGAGGGCACAAGTTAGTGTTGGTGTCCTGGTTAAGATTAGGGCACGGGTGAGGGTAAGGTTTCGGGTGAGGGTCAGGGATAGAATTCGGGTTAGGGTTAGGTTTAGAAAATGGGGAGATATTAGGGCACAGTTTAGGGTACCACAACGCTTAAGGTTTAGCATACGTGTGAGGTCACTAGTTAGTGTTAGTGTACTGCTTACGATTAGGGCACGGGTGAGGGTAAGGCCTCGGAATAGGGTCACGTTAAGGGTTAGGTTTAGGGTTAGGGTTAGGGAATGGGGATTGATTAGGGTACAGGTTAGGGTACGGCAATGACTTAGGGTTGGCGTATGTTAGAGGGCATGGGTTAGTGTTGATGTACTGGTAAAAATTAGGACACGGGTGAGGTTAAAGTTTCGGGTGAGTGTCATGGTTAGGTTTCAGGTTAGGGTTAGAGTTAGGGAATGGACAGTGATTAGGGTACAGGTTAGGGTACCGCTGCGGTTTAGTGTTAGCGTACGTTTGAGGGCACGAGTTAGTCTTGGTGTCCTGGTTAAGATTAGGGCACGTGTGAGGGTAAAGTTTCGGGTGAGTGTCATGGTTAGGTTTCAGGTTAGGGTTAGGGTTAGGGAATGGAGAGGGATTAGGGTACAGGTTAGGGTACCGCTGCGGTTTACTGTTAGCGTACGTTTGAGGGCACGAGTTAATCTTGGTGTCCTGGTAAAGATTAGGGCACGGGTGAAGGTAAGGCTTCGGGTGAGGGTCACGGTTAGGATTCGGGTTAGGGTTAGGGTTAGGGTTAGGGTTAGGGAATGGAGAGGGATTAGGGTACAGGTTAGGGTACGACAATGCTTAAGGTTTAGCGTAAGTGTGAGGGCACGAGTTAGTGTTGGTGTACTGGTTAAGACAACGGCACCGATGAGGGTAAGGCCTCGGAAAAGGATCACGTTCAGGGTTTCGCTTAGGGTTAGGGTTAGGGAATGGGGAGGGATTAGGGTACAGGATAGGGTACGACAATGCTTAAGGGTTAGCGTACGTTTGAGGACATGAGTTAGTGTTTGTGTACTGGTTAAGATTAGGGCATTGGTTAGGGTAGGGCATAGGAAGTGGGTCAGGTTTAGGGATGGGTTTAGGGCTAGGGTTAAGGAATGGGGAGGGATTAGGGTACAGTTTAGGGTACGACAACGATTAAGGGTTAGCGTACGTGTGAGGGCACAAGTTAGTGTTGGTGTCCTGGTTAAGATTAGGGCACGGGTGAGGGTAAGGTTTCGGGTTAGGGTCAGGGATAGAATTCGGGTTAGGGTTAGGGTTAGGGAATGGGGAGATATTAGGGCACAGTTTAGGGTACCACAACGCTTAAGGTTTAGCGTACGTGTGAGGTCACTAGTTAGTGTTAGTGTACTGCTTACGATTAGGGCACGGGTGAGGGTAAGGCCTCGGAAGAGGGTCACGTTAAGGGTTAGGGTTAAGGTTAGGTTTAGGGAATGGGGATTGATTAGGGTACAGGTTAGGGTACGGCAATGGCTTAGGGTTGGCGTACGTTAGAGGGCATGGGTTAGTGTTGATGTACTGGTTAAAATTAGGACACGGGTGAGGGTAAAGTTTCGGGTGAGTGTCATGGTTAGGTTTCAGGTTAGTGTTAGGGTTAGGGAATGGAGAGGGATTAGGGTACAGGGTAGGGTACCGCTGCGGTTTACTGTTAGCGTACGTTTGACGGCACGAGTTAATCTTGGTGTCCTGGTAAAGATTAGGGCACGGGTGAAGGTAAGGCTTCGTTTGAGGGTCAGGGTTAGGATTCGGGTTAGGGTTAGGGTTAGGGTTAGGGTTAGGGAATGGAGAGAGATTAGGGTACAGGTTAGGGTACGACAATGCTTAAGGTTTAGCGTAAGTGTGAGGGCACGTGTTAGTGTTGGTGTACTGGTTAAGACAACGGCACCGATGAGGGTAAGGCCTCGGAAAAGGGTAACGTTCAGGGTTTCGCTTAGGGTTAGGGTTAGGGAATGGGGAGGGATTAGGGTACAGGATAGGGTACGACAATGCTTAAGGGTTAGCGTACGTTTGAGAGCATGAGTTAGTGTTTGTGTACTGGTTAAGATTAGGGCATTGGTTAGGGTAGGGCATCGGAAGTGGGTCAGGTTTAGGGATGGGGTTAGGGTTAGGGTTAAGGAATGGGGAGGGATTAGGGTACAGCTTAGGGTACGAAAGCGATTAACGGTTAGCGTACGTGTGAGGGCACGAGTTAGTGTTGGTGTCCTGGTTAAGATTAGGGCACGGGTGAGGGTAAGGTTTCTGGTGAGGGTCAGGGATAGAATTCGGGTTAGGGTTAGGGTTAGGGAATGGGGAGATATTAGGGCACAGTTTAGGGTACCACAACGCTTAAGGTTTAGCGTACGTGTGAGGTCACTAGTTAGTGTTAGTGTACTGCTTACGATTAGGGCACGGGTGAGGGTAAGGCCTCGGAAGAGGGTCACGTTAAGGGTTAGGGTTAGGGTTAGGGGTTGGGAATGGGGATTGATTAGGGTACCGGTTAGGGTACGGCAATGGCTTAGGGTTGGCGTACGTTAGAGGGCATGGGTTAGTGTTGATGTACTGGTTAAAATTAGGACACGGGTGAGGGTAAAGTTTCGGGAGAGTGTCATGGTTAGGTTTCAGGTTAGGGTTAGGGTTAGGGAATGGAGAGGGATTAGGGTACAGGTTAAGGTAACGCTGCGGTTTAGTGTTAGCGTACGTTTGAGGGCACGAGTTAGTCTTGGTGTCCTGGTTAAGATTAGGGCACGGGTGAGGGTAAGGCTTCGGGTGAGGGTCAGGGTTAGGATTCGGGTTAGGGTTAGGGTTAGGGAATGGAGAGGGATTAGGGTACAGGTTAGGGTACGACAATTCTTAAGGGTTAGCGTAAGTGTGAGGGCACGAGTTAATGTTGGTGTACTGGTTAAGACAACGGCACCGATGAGGGTAAGGCCTCGGAAAAGGGTCACGTTCAGGGTTTTGCTTAGGGTTAGGGTTAGGGAATGGGGAGGGTTTAGGGTACAGGATAGGGTACGACAATGCTTAAGGATTAGCGTACGTTTGAGGGCATGAGTTAGTGTTTGTGTACTGGTTAAGATTAGGGCATTGGTTAGGGTAAGGCATCGGAAGTGGGTCAGGTTTAGGGATGGGGTTAGGGTTAGGGTTAAAGAATGGGGAGGGATTAGGGTACAATTTAGGGTACGACAACGCTTAAGGTTTAGCGTACGTGTGAGGGCACGGGTTAGTGTTGGTGTCCCGGTTAAGATTAGGGCACGGGTGAGGGTAAGGCTTCGGGTGTGGGTCAGGGTTAGGATTCGGGTTAGGGTTAGGGTTAAGGAATGCAGAGGGATTAGGGTACAGCTTAGGGTACGACAGTGCTTAAGGGTTAGCGTTCGTGTGAGGGCAAGGGTTAGTGTTAGTGTCCTGGTTAAGATTAGGGCACGGGTGAGGGTAAGGTTTCAGGTGAGGGTCAGGGTTAGGATTCGGGTTAGGGTTAGGGTTAGGGAATGGGGAGGGATTAGGGTACAGTTTAGGTTACGAAAGCGATTAACGGTTAGCGTACGTGTGAGGGCACGAGTTAGTGTTGGTGTCCTGGTTAAGATTAGGTCACGGGTGAGGGTCAGGTTTCTGGTGAGTGTCAGGGATAGAATTCGGGTTAGGGTTAGGGTTAGGGAATGGGGAGATATTAGGGCACAGTTTAGGGTACCACAACGCTTAAGGTTTAGCGTACGTGTGAGGTCACTAGTTAGTGTTAGTGTACTGCTTACGATTAGGGCACGGGTGAGGGTAAGGCCTCGGAAGAGGGTCACGTTAAGGGTTAGGGTTAGGGTTAGGGTTAGGGAATGGGGATTGATTAGGGTACAGGTTAGGGTACGGCAATGGCTTAGGGTTGGCGTACGTTAGAGGGCATGGGTTAGTGTTGATGTACTGGTTAAAATTAGGACACGGGTGAGGGTAAAGTTTCGGGTGAGTGTAATGGTTAGGTTTCAGGTTAGGTTTAGGGTTAGGGAATGGAGAGGGAGTAGGGTACAGGTTAGGGGACCGCTGCGGTTTAGTGTTAGCGTACGTTTGAGGGCACAAGTTAGTCTTGGTGTCCTGGTTAAGATCAGGGCACGCGTGAGTGTAAGGCTTCGGGTGAGGGTCAGGGTTAGGATTCGGGTTAGGGTTAGGGTTAGGGAATGGAGAGGGATTAGGGTACAGTTTAGGGTACGACAATGCTTAAGGGTTAGCGTAAGTGTGAGGGTACGAGTTAGTGTTGGTGTACTGGTTAAGACAACGGCACCGATGAGGGTAAGGCCTCGGAAAAGGGTCACGTTCAGGGTTTCGCTTAGGGTTAGGGTTAGGGAATGGGGAGGGATTAGGGTACACGATAGGGTACGACAATGCTTAAGGGTTAGCTTACGTTTGAGGGCATGAGTTAGTGTTTGTGTACTGGTTAAGATTAGGGCATTGGTTAGGGTAGGGCATCGGAAGTGGGTCAGGTTTAGGGATGGGGTTAGGGTTAGGGTTAAGGAATGGGGAGGGATTAGGGTACAATTTAGGGTACGACAACGCTTAAGGTTTAGCGTACGTGTGAGGGCACGTGTTAGTGTTGGTGTCCTGGTTAAGATTAGGGCACGGGTGAGGGTAAGGCTTCGGGTGAGGGTCAGGGTTAGGATTCGGGTTAGGGTTAGGGTTAAGGAATGCAGAGGGATTAGGGTACAGCTTAGGGTATGACAGTGCTTAAGGGTTAGCGTTCGTGTGAGGGCAAGGGTTAGTGTTAGTGTCCTGGTTAAGATTAGGGCACGGGTGAGGGTAAGGCTTCAGGTGAGAGCCAGGGTTAGGATTCGGGTTAGGGTTAGGGTTAGGGAATGGGGAGGGATTAGGGTACAGTTTAGGGTACGACAACGATTAAGGGTTAGCGTACGTATGAGGGCAAAAGTTAGTGTTGGTGTCCTGGTTAAGATTAGGGCAGGGGTAAGGGTAAGGTTTCGGGTGAGGGTCAGGGATAGAATTCGGGTTAGGGTTAGGGTTAGGGAATGGGCAGATATTAGGGCACAGTTTAGGGTACCACAACGCTTAAGGTTTAGCGTACGTGTGAGGTCACTAGTTAGTGTTAGTGTACTGCTTACGATTAGGGCACGGGTGAGGGTAAGGCCTCGGAAGAGGGTCACGTTAAGGGTTAGGGTTAGGGTTAGGGTTAGGGAATGGGGATTGTTTAGGGTACAGGTTAGGGTACGGTAATGGCTTAGGGTTGGCGTACGTTAGAGGGCATGGGTTAGTGTTGATGTACTGGTTAAAATTAGGACACGGGTGAGGGTAAAGTTTCGGGTGAGTGTCATGGTTAGGTTTCAGGTTAGGGTTAGGGTTAGGGAATGGAGAGGGATTAGGGTACAGGTTAGGGTACCGCTGTGGTTTACTGTTAGCGTACGTTTGAGGGCACGAGTTAATCTTGGTGTCCTGGTAAAGATTAGGGCACGGGTGAGGGTAAGGCTTCGGGTGAGGGTCAGGGTTAGGATTCGGGTTAGGGTTAGGGTTAGGGTTAGGGCTAGGGAATGGAGAGGGATTAGGGTACAGGTTAGGGTACGACAATGCTTAAGGTTTAGCGTAAGTGTGAGGGCACGAGTTAGTGTTGGTGTACTGGTTAAGACAACGGCACCAATGAGGGTAAGGCCTCGGAAAAGGGTCACGTTCAGGGTTTCGCTTAGGGTTAGGGTTAGGGAATGGGGAGGGATTAGGGTACAGGATAGGGTACGACAATGCTTAAGGGTTAGCGTACGTTTGAGGGCATGAGTTAGTGTTTGTGTACTGGTTAAGATTAGGGCATTGGTTAGGGTAGGGCATAGGAAGTGGGTCAGGTTTAGGGATGAGGTTAGGGTTAGGGTTAAGGAATGGGGAGGGATTAGGGTACAATTTAGGGTACGACAACGCTTAAGGTTTAGCGTACGTGTGAGGGCACGAGTTAGTGTTGGTGTCCTGGTTAAGATTAGGGCACGGGTGAGGGTAAGGTTTCGGGTGAGGGTCAGGGATAGAATTCGGGTTAGGGTTAGGGTTAGGGAATGGGGAGATATTAGGGCACAGTTTAGGGTACCACAACGCTTAAGGTTTAGCGTACGTGTGAGGTCACTAGTTAGTGTTAGTGTACTGCTTACGATTAGGGCACGGGTGAGGGTAAGGCCTCGGAAGAGGGTCACGTTAAGGGTTAGGGTTAGGGTTAGGGTTAGGGAATGGGGATTGATTAGGGTACAGGTTAGGGTACGGCAATGGCTTAGGGTTGACGTACGTTAGAGGGCATGGGTTAGTGTTGATGTACTGGTTAAAATTAGGACACGGATGAGGGTAAAGTTTCGGGTGAGTGTCATGGTTAGGTTTCAGGTTAGGGTTAGGGTTAGGGAATGGAGAGGGATTAGGGTACAGGTTAGGGTACCGCTGCGGTTTAGTGTTAGCGTACGTTTGAGGGCACGAGTTAGTCTTGGTGTCCTGGTTAAGATTAGGGCACGGGTGAGGGTAAGGCTTCGGGTGAGGGACAGGATTAGGATTCGGGTTAGGGTTAGGGTTAGGGAATGGAGAGGGATTAGGGTAAAGGTTAGGGTACGACAATGCTTAAGGGTTATTGTAAGTGTGAGGGCACGAGTTAGTATTGGTGTACTGTTTAAGACAACGACACCGATGAGGGTAAGGCCTCGGAAAAGGGTCACGTTCAAGGTTTCGCTTAGGGTTAGTGATAGGGAATGGGGAGGGATTAGGGTACAGGATAGGGTACGACAATGCTTAAGGGTTAGCGTACGTTTGTGGGCATGAATTAGTGTTTGTGTACTGGTTAAGATTAGGGCATTGGTTAGGGTAGGGCATCGGAAGTGGGTCAGGTTTAGGGATGGGGTTAGGGTTAGGGTTAAGGAATGGGGAGGGATTAGGGTACAATTTAGGGTACGACAACGCTTAAGGTTTAGCGTACGTGTGAGGGCACGAGTTAGTGTTGGTGTCCTGGTTAAGATTAGGGCACGGGTGAGGGTAAGGCTTCGGGTGAGGGTCAGGGTTAGGATTCGGGTTAGGGTTAGGGTTAAGGAATGCAGAGGGATTAGGGTACAGCTTAGGGTACGACAGTGCTTAAGGGTTAGCGTTCGTGTGAGGGCAAGGGTTAGTGTTAGTGTCCTGGTTAAGATTAGGGCACGGGTGAGGGTAAGGCTTCAGGTGAGGGTCAGGGTTAGGATTCGGGTTAGGGTTAGGGTTAGGGAATGGGGAGGGATTAGGGTACAGTTTAGGGTACGACAACGATTAAGGGTTAGCGTACGTATGAGGGATCAAGTTAGTGTTGGTGTCCTGGTTAAGATTAGGGCACGGGTGAGGGTAAGGTTTCGGGTGAGGGTCAGGGATAGAATTCGGGTTAGGGTTAGGGTTAGGGAATGGGGAGATATTAGGGCACAGTTTAGGGTACCACAACGCTTAAGGTTTAGCATACGTGTGAGGTCACTAGTTAGTGTTAGTGTACTGCTTACGATTAGGGCACTGGTGAGGGTAAGGCCTCGGAAGAGGGTCACGTTAAGGGTTAGGGTTAGGGTTAGGGTTAGGGAATGGGGATTGATTAGGGTAAAGGTTAGGGTACGGCAATGGCTTAGGGTTGGCGTACGTTAGAGGGCATGGGTTAGTGTTGATGTACTGGTTAAAATTAGGACACGGGTGAGGGTAAAGTTTCGGGTGAGTGTCATGGTTAGGTTTCAGGTTAGTGTTAGGGTTAGGGAATGGAGAGGGATTAGGGTACAGGTTAGGGTAATGCTGCGGTTTAGTGTTAGCGTACGTTTGAGGGCACGAGTTAGTCTTGGTGTCCTGGTTAAGATTAGGGCACGGGTGAGGGTAAGGCTTCGGGGGAGGGTCAGGTTTAGGATTCGGGTTAGGGTTAGGGTTAGGGAATGGAGAGGGATTAGGGTACAGGTTAGGGCACGACAATGCTTAAGGGTTAGCGTAAGTGTGAGGGCACGAGTTAGTGTTGGTGTACTGGTTAAAACAACGGCACCGATGAGGGTAAGGCCTCGGAAAAGGGTCACGTTCAGGGTTTCGCTTAGGGTTAGGGTTAGGGAATGGGGAGGGATTAGGGTACAGGATAGGGTACGACAATGCTTAAGGGTTAGCGTAAGTGTGAGGACACGAGTTAGTGTTGGTGTACTGGTTAAGACAACGGCACCGATGAGGGTAAGGCCTCGGAAAAGGGTCACGTTCAGTGTTTCGCTTAGGGTTAGGGTTAGGGAATGGGGAGGGATTAGGGTACAGGATAGGGTACGACAATGCTTAAGGGTTAGCGTACGTTTGAGGGCATGAGTTGGCGTTTGTGTACTGGTTAAGATTAGGGCATTGGTTAGGGTAGGGCATCGGAAGTGGGTCAGGATTAGGGATGGGGTTAGGGTTAGTGTTAAGGAATGGGGAGGGATTAGGGTAGAGTTTAGGGTACGACAACGATTAAGGGTTAGTGTACGTGTGAGGGCACAAGTTAGTGTTGGTGTCCTGGTTAAGATTAGGGCACGGGTGAGGGTAAGGTTTCGGGTGAGGGTCAGGGATAGAATTCGGGTTAGGGTTAGGGTTAGGGAATGGGGAGATATTAGGGCACAGTTTAGGGTACCACAACGCTTAAGGTTTAGCGTACGTGTGAGGTCACTAGTAAGTGTTAGTGTACTGCTTACGATTAGGGCACGGGTGAGGGTAATGCCTCAGAAGAGGGTCACGTTAAGGGTTAGGGTTAGGGTTAGGGTTAGGGAATGGGGATTTATTAGGGTACAGGTTAGGGTACGGCAATGGCTTAGGGTTGGCGTACGTTAGAGGGCATGGGTTAGTGTTGATGTACTGGTTAAAATTAGGACACGGGTGAGGGTAAAGTTTCGGGTGAGTGTCATGGTTAGGTTTCAGGTTAGGGTTAGTGTTAGGGAATGGAGAGGGAGTAGGGTACAGGTTAGGGTACCGCTGCGGTTTAGTGTTAGCGTACGTTTGAGGGCACAAGTTAGTCTTGGTGTCCTGGTTAAGATTAGGGCACGGGTGAGGGTAAGGTTTCGGGTGAGGGTCAGGGATAGAATTCGGGTTAGGGTTAGGGTTAGGGAATGGGGAGATATTAGGGCACAGTTTAGGGTACCACAACGCTTAAGGTTTAGCGTACGTGTGAGGTCACTAGTTAGTGTTAGTGTACTGCTTACGATTAGGGCACGGGTGAGGGTAAGGCCTCGGTAGAGGGTCACGTTAAGGGTTAGGGTTAGGGTTAGGGTTAGGGAATGGGGATTGTTTAGGGTACAGGTTAGGGTACGGTAATGGCTTAGGGTTGGCGTACGTTAGAGGGCATGGGTTAGTGTTGATGTACTGGTTAAAATTAGGACACAGGTGAGGGTAAAGTTTCGGGTGAGTGTCATGGTTAGGTTTCAGGTTAGAGTTAGGGTTAGGGAATGGAGAGGGATTAGGGTACAGGTTAGGGTACCGCTGCGGTTTACTGTTAGCGTACGTTTGAGGGCACGAGTTAATCTTGGTGTCCTGGTAAAGATTAGGGCACGGGTGAGGGTAAGGCTTCGGGTGAGGGTCAGGGTTAGGATTCGGGTTAGGGTTAGGGTTAGGGTTAGGGCTAGGGAATGGAGAGGGATTAGGGTACAGGTTAGGGTACGACAATGCTTAAGGTTTAGCGTAAGTGTGAGGGCACGAGTTAGTGTTGGTGTACTGGTTAAGACAACGGCACCGATGAGGGTAAGGCCTCGGAAAAGGGTCACGTTCAGGGTTTCGCTTAGGGTTAGGGTTAGGGAATGGGGAGGGATTAGGGTACAGGATAGGGTACGACAATGCTTAAGAGTTAGCGTACGTTTGAGGGTATGAGTTAGTGTTTGTGTACTGGTTAAGATTAGGGCATTGGTTAGGGTAGGGCATCGGAAGTGGGTCAGGTTTAGGGATGGGATTAGGGTTAGGGTTAAGGAATGGGGAGGGATTAGGGTACAATTTAGGGTACGACAACGCTTAAGGTTTAGCGTACGTGTGAGGGCACGAGTTAGTGTTGGTGTCCTGGTTAAGATTAGGGCACGGGTGAGGGTAAGGTTTCGGGTGAGGGTCAGGGATAGAATTCGGGTTAGGGTTAGGGTTAGGGAATGGGGAGATATTAGGGCACAGTTTAGGGTACCACAACGCTTAAGGTTTAGCGTACGTGTGAGGTCACTAGTTAGTGTTAGTGTACTGCTTACGATTAGGGCACTGGTGAGGGTAAGGCCTCGGAAGAGGGTCACGTTAAGGGTTAGGGTTAGGGTTAGGGTTAGGGAATGGGGATTGATTAGGGTACAGGTTAGGGTTCGGCAATGGCTTAGGGTTGACGTACGTTAGAGGGCATGGGTTAGTGTTGATGTACTTGTTAAAATTAGGACACGGATGAGGGTAAAGTTTCGGGTGAGTGTCATGGTTAGGTTTCAGGTTAGGGTTAGGGTTAGGGAATGGAGAGGGATTATGGTACAGGTTAGGGTACCGCTGCGGTTTAGTGTTAGCGTACGTTTGAGGGCACGAGTTAGTCTTGGTGTCCTGGTTAAGATTAGGGCACGGGTGAGGGTAAGGCTTCGGGTGAGGGACAGGATTAGGATTCGGGTTAGGGTTAGGGTTAGGGAATGGAGAGGGATTAGGGTAAAGGTTAGGGTATGACAATGCTTAAGGGTTATTGTAAGTGTGAGGGCACGAGTTAGTGTTGGTGTACTGTTTAAGACAACGACACCGATGAGGGTAAGGCCTCGGAAAAGGGTCACGTTCAGGGTTTCGCTTAGGGTTAGGGATAGGGAATGGGGAGGGATTAGGGTACAGGATAGGGTAAGACAATCCTTAAGGGTTAGCGTACGTTTGAGGGCATGAGTTAGTGTTTGTGTACTGGTTAAGATTAGGGCATTGGTTAGGGTAGGGCATCGGAAGTGGGTCAGGTTTAGGGATGGGGTTAGGGTTAGGGTTAAGGAATGGGGAGGGATTAGGGTACAATTTAGGGTACGACAACACTTAAGGTTTAGTGTACGTGTGAGGGCACGAGTTAGTGTTGGTGTCCTGGTTAAGATTAGGGCACGGGTGAGAGTAAGGCTTCGGGTGAGGGTCACGGTTAGGATTCGGGTTAGGGTTAGGGTTAAGGAATGCAGAGGGATTAGGGTACAGCTTAGGGTACGACAGTGCTTAAGGGTTAGCGTTCGTGTGAGGGCAAGGGTTAGTGTTAGTGTCCTGGTTAAGATTAGGGCACGGGTGAGGGTAAGGCTTCAGGTGAGAGTCAGGGTTAGGATTCGGGTTAGGGTTAGGGTTAGGGAATGGGGAGGGATTAGGGTACAGTTTAGGGTACGACAACGATTAAGGGTTAGCATACGTGTGAGGGCACAAGTTAGTGTTGGTGTCCTGGTTAAGATTAGGGCACGGGTGAGGGTAAGGTTTCGGGTGAGTGTCAGGGATAGAATTCGGGTTAGGGTTAGGGTTAGGGAATGGGGAGATATTAGGGCACAGTTTAGGGTACCACAACGCTTAAGGTTTAGCGTACGTGTGAGGTCACTAGTTAGTGTTAGTGTACTGCTTACGATTAGGGCACGGGTGAGGGTAAGGCCTCGGAAGAGGGTCACGTTAAGGGTTAGGGTTAAGGTTAGGTTTAGGGAATGGGGATTGATTAGGGTACAGGTTAGGGTACGGCAATGGCTTAGGGTTGGCGTACGTTAGAGGGCATGGGTTAGTGTTGATGTACTGGTTAAAATTAGGACACGGGTGAGGGTAAAGTTTCGGGTGAGTGTCATGGTTAGGTTTCAGGTTAGTGTTAGGGTTAGGGAATGGAGAGGGATTAGGGTACAGGGTAGGGTACCGCTGCGGTTTACTGTTAGCGTACGTTTGACGGCACGAGTTAATCTTGGTGTCCTGGTAAAGATTAGGGCACGGGTGAAGGTAAGGCTTCGTTTGAGGGTCAGGGTTAGGATTCGGGTTAGGGTTAGGGTTAGGGTTAGGGTTAGGGAATGGAGAGAGATTAGGGTACAGGTTAGGGTACGACAATGCTTAAGGTTTAGCGTAAGTGTGAGGGCACGTGTTAGTGTTGGTGTACTGGTTAAGACAACGGCACCGATGAGGGTAAGGCCTCGGAAAAGGGTCACGTTCAGGGTTTCGCTTAGGGTTAGGGTTAGGGAATGGGGAGGGATTAGGGTACAGGATAGGGTACGACAATGCTTAAGGGTTAGCGTACGTTTGAGAGCATGAGTTAGTGTTTGTGTACTGGTTAAGATTAGGGCATTGGTTAGGGTAGGGCATCGGAAGTGGGTCAGGTTTAGGGATGGGGTTAGGGTTAGGGTTAAGGAATGGGGAGGGATTAGGGTACAGCTTAGGGTACGAAAGCGATTAACGGTTAGCGTACGTGTGAGGGCACGAGTTAGTGTTGGTGTCCTGGTTAAGATTAGGGCACGGGTGAGGGTAAGGTTTCTGGTGAGGGTCAGGGATAGAATTCGGGTTAGGGTTAGGGTTAGGGAATGGGGAGATATTAGGGCACAGTTTAGGGTACCACAACGCTTAAGGTTTAGCGTACGTGTGAGGTCACTAGTTAGTGTTAGTGTACTGCTTACGATTAGGGCACGGGTGAGGGTAAGGCCTTGGAAGAGGGTCACGTTAAGGGTTAGGGTTAGGGTTAGGGGTTGGGAATGGGGATTGATTAGGGTACCGGTTAGGGTACGGCAATGGCTTAGGGTTGGCGTACGTTAGAGGGCATGGGTTAGTGTTGATGTACTGGTTAAAATTAGGACACGGGTGAGGGTAAAGTTTCGGGAGAGTGTCATGGTTAGGTTTCAGGTTAGGGTTAGGGTTAGGGAATGGAGAGGGATTAGGGTACAGGTTAAGGTAACGCTGCGGTTTAGTGTTAGCGTACGTTTGAGGGCACGAGTTAGTCTTGGTGTCCTGGTTAAGATTAGGGCACGGGTGAGGGTAAGGCTTCGGGTGAGGGTCAGGGTTAGGATTCGGGTTAGGGTTAGGGTTAGGGAATGGAGAGGGATTAGGGTACAGGTTAGGGTACGACAATTCTTAAGGGTTAGCGTAAGTGTGAGGGCACGAGTTAATGTTGGTGTACTGGTTAAGACAACGGCACCGATGAGGGTAAGGCCTCGGAAAAGGGTCACGTTCAGGGTTTTGCTTAGGGTTAGGGTTAGGGAATGGGGAGGGTTTAGGGTACAGGATAGGGTACGACAATGCTTAAGGATTAGCGTACGTTTGAGGGCATGAGTTAGTGTTTGTGTACTGGTTAAGATTAGGGCATTGGTTAGGGTAAGGCATCGGAAGTGGGTCAGGTTTAGGGATGGGGTTAGGGTTAGGGTTAAAGAATGGGGAGGGATTAGGGTACAATTTAGGGTACGACAACGCTTAAGGTTTAGCGTACGTGTGAGGGCACGGGTTAGTGTTGGTGTCCTGGTTAAGATTAGGGCACGGGTGAGGGTAAGGCTTCGGGTGTGGGTCAGGGTTAGGATTCGGGTTAGGGTTAGGGTTAAGGAATGCAGAGGGATTAGGGTACAGCTTAGGGTACGACAGTGCTTAAGGGTTAGCGTTCGTGTGAGGGCAAGGGTTAGTGTTAGTGTCCTGGTTAAGATTAGGGCACGGGTGAGGGTAAGGTTTCAGGTGAGGGTCAGGGTTAGGATTCGGGTTAGGGTTAGGGTTAGGGAATGGGGAGGGATTAGGGTACAGTTTAGGTTACGAAAGCGATTAACGGTTAGCGTACGTGTGAGGGCACGAGTTAGTGTTGGTGTCCTGGTTAAGATTAGGTCACGGGTGAGGGTCAGGTTTCTGGTGAGTGTCAGGGATAGAATTCGGGTTAGGGTTAGGGTTAGGGAATGGGGAGATATTAGGGCACAGTTTAGGGTACCACAACGCTTAAGGTTTAGCGTACGTGTGAGGTCACTAGTTAGTGTTAGTGTACTGCTTACGATTAGGGCACGGGTGAGGGTAAGGCCTCGGAAGAGGGTCACGTTAAGGGTTAGGGTTAGGGTTAGGGTTAGGGAATGGGGATTGATTAGGGTACAGGTTAGGGTACGGCAATGGCTTAGGGTTGGCGTACGTTAGAGGGCATGGGTTAGTGTTGATGTACTGGGTAAAATTTGGACACGGGTGAGGATAAAGTTTCGGGAGAGTGTCATGGTTAGGTTTCAGGTTAGGGTTAGGGTTAGGGAATGGAGAGGGATTAGGGTACAGGTTAGGGTAACGCTGCGGTTTAGTGTTAGCGTACGTTTGAGGGCACGAGTTAGTCTTGGTGTCCTGGTTAAAATTAGGACACGGGTGAGGGTAAGGCTTCGGGTGAGGGTCAGGGTTAGGATTCGGGTTAGGTTAGGGTTAGGAAATGGAGAGGGATTAGGGTACAGGTTAGGGTACAACAATGCTTAAGGGTTAGCGTAAGTGTGAGGGCACGAGTTAGTGTTGGTGTACTGGTTAAGACAACGGCACCGATGAGGGTAAGGCCTCGGAAAAGGGTCACGTTCAGGGTTTCGCTTAGGGTTAGGGTTAGGGAATGGGGAGGGATTAGGGTACAGGATAGGGTACGAAAATGCTTAAGGGTTAGCGTACGTTTGAGGGCATGAGTTAGTGTTTGTGTACTGGTTAAGATTAGGGCATTAGCTAGGGTAGGGCATCGGAAGTGGGTCAGGTTTAGGGATGGGGTTAGGGTTAGGGTTAAGGAATGGGGAGGGATTAGGGTACAATTTAGGGTACGACAACGCTTAAGGTTTAGCGTACGTGTGAGGGCACGAGTTAGTGTTGGTGTCCTGGTTAAGATTAGGGCACGGGTGCGGGTAAGGCTTCGGGTGAGGGTCAGGGTTAGGATTCGGGTTAGGGTTAGGGTTAAGGAATGCAGAGGGTTTAGGGTACAGCTTAGGGTACGACAGTGCTTAAGGGTTAGCGTTCGTGTGAGGGCAAGGGTTAGTGTTAGTGTCCTGGTTAAGATTAGGGCACATGTGAGGGTAAGGCTTCAGGTGACGGTCAGGGTTAGGATTCGGGTTAGGGTTAGGGTTAGGGAATGGGGAGGGATTAGGGTACAGTTTAGGGTACGAAAGCGATTAACGGTTAGCGTACGTGTGAGGGCACGAATTAGTGTTGGTGTTCTGGTTAAGATTAGGGCACGTGTGAGGGTAAGGTTTCTGGTGAGGGTCAGGGACAGAATTCGGGTTAGGGTTAGGGTTAGCGAATGGGGAGATATTAGGGCACAGTTTAGGGTACCACAACGCTTAAGGTTTAGCATACGTGTGAGGTCACTAGTTAGTGTTAGTGTACTGCTTACGATTAGGGCACGGGTGAGGGTAAGGCCTCGGAAGAGGGTCACGTTAAGGGTTAGGGTTAGGGTTAGGGTTAGGGAATGGGGATTGATTAGGGTACAGGTTAGGGTACGGCAATGGCTTAGGGTTGGCGTACGTTAGAGGGCATGGGTTAGTGTTGATGTACTGGTTAAAATTAGGACACGGGTAGGGTAAAGTTTCGGGTGAGTGTCATGGTTAGGTTTCAGGTTAGGGTTAGGGTTAGGGAATGGAGAAGGATTAGGGTACAGGTTAGGGTACCGCTGCGGTTTAGTGTTAGCGTACGTTTGAGGGCACGAGTTAGTCTTGGTGTCCTGGTTAAGATTAGGGCACGGGTGAGGGTAAGGCTTCAGGTGAGGGTCAGGGTTAGGATTCGGGTTAGGGTTAGGGTTAGGGAATGGAGAGGGATTAGGGTACAGGTTAGGGTACGACAATGCTTAAGGATTAGCGTACGTTTGAGGGCATGAGTTAGTGTTTGTGTACTGGTTAAGATTAGGGCATTGGTTAGGGTAAGGCATCGGAAGTGGGTCAGGTTTAGGGATGGGGTTAGGGTTAGGGTTAAGGAATGGGGAGGGATTAGGGTACAATTTAGGGTACGACAACGCTTAAGGTTTAGCGTACGTGTGAGGGCACGGGTTAGTGTTGGTGTCCTGGTTAAGATTAGGGCACGGGTGAGGGTAAGGCTTCGGGTGTGGGTCAGGGTTAGGATTCGGGTTAGGGTTAAGGTTAAGGAATGCAGAGGGATTAGGGTACAGCTTAGGGTACGACAGTGCTTAAGGGTTAGCGTTCGTGTGAGGGCAAGGGTTAGTGTTAGTGTCCTGGTTAAGATTAGGGCACGGGTGAGGGTAAGGTTTCAGGTGAGGGTCAGGGTTAGGATTCGGGTTAGGGTTAGGGTTAGGGAATGGGGAGGGATTAGGGTACAGTTTAGGGTACGAAAGCGATTAACGGTTAGCATACGTGTGAGGGCACGAGTTAGTGCTGGTGTCCTGGTTAAGATTAGGTCACGGGTGAGGGTAAGGTTTCTGGTGAGTGTCAGTGATAGAATTCGGGTTAGGGTTAGGGTTAGGGAATGGGGAGATATTAGGGCACAGTTTAGGGTACCACAACGCTTAAGGTTTAGCGTACGTGTGAGGTCACTAGTTAGTGTTAGTGTACTGCTTACGATTAGGGCACGGGTGAGGGTAAGGCCTCGGAAGAGGGTCACGTTAAGGGTTAGGGTTAGGGTTAGGGTTAGGGAATGGGGATTGATTAGGGTACAGGTTAGGGAACGGCAATGGCTTAGGGTTGGCGTACGTTAGAGGGCATGGGTTAGTGTTGATGTACTGGGTAAAATTTGGACACGGGTGAGGATAAAGTTTCGGGAGAGTGTCATGGTTAGGTTTCAGGTTAGGGTTAGGGTTAGGGAATGGAGAGGGATTAGGGTACAGGTTAGGGTAACGCTGCGGTTTAGTGTTAGTGTACGTTTGAGGGCACGAGTTAGTCTTGGTGTCCTGGTTAAGATTAGGGCACGGGTGAGGGTAAGGCTTCGGGTGAGGGTCAGGGTTAGGATTCGGGTTAGGTTAGGGTTAGGAAATGGAGAGGGATTAGGGTACAGGTTAGGGTACAACAATGCTTAAGGGTTAGCGTAAGTGTGAGGGCACGAGTTAGTGTTGGTGTACTGGTTAAGACAACGGCACCGATGAGGGTAAGGCCTCGGAAAAGGGTCACGTTCAGGGTTTCGCTTAGGGTTAGGGTTAGGGAATGGGGAGGGATTAGGGTACAGGATAGGGTACGAAAATGCTTAAGGGTTAGCGTACGTTTGAGGGCATGAGTTAGTGTTTGTGTACTGGTTAAGATTAGGGCATTAGCTAGGGTAGGGCATCGGAAGTGGGTCAGGTTTAGGGATGGGGTTAGGGTTAGGGTTAAGGAATGGGGAGGGATTAGGGTACAATTTAGGGTACGACAACGCTTAAGGTTTAGCGTACGTGTGAGGGCACGAGTTAGTGTTGGTGTCCTGGTTAAGATTAGGGCACGGGTGAGGGTAAGGCTTCGGGTGAGGGTCAGGGTTAGGATTCGGGTTAGGGTTAGGGTTAAGGAATGCAGAGGGATTAGGGTACAGCTTAGGGTACGACAGTGCTTAAGGGTTAGCGTTCGTGTGAGGGCAAGGGTTAGTGTTAGTGTCCTGGTTAAGATTAGGGCACATGTGAGGGTAAGGCTTCAGGTGACGGTCAGGGTTAGGATTCGGGTTAGGGTTAGGGTTAGGGAATGGGGAGGGATTAGGGTACAGTTTAGGGTACGAAAGCGATTAACGGTTAGCGTACGTGTGAGGGCACGAATTAGTGTTGGTGTTCTGGTTAAGATTAGGGCACGTGTGATGGTAAGGTTTCTGGTGAGGGTCAGGGACAGAATTCGGGTTAGGGTTAGGGTTAGGGAATAGGGAGATATTAGGGCACAGTTTAGGGTACCACAACGCTTAAGGTTTAGCGTACGTGTGAGGTCACTAGTTAGTGTTAGTGTACTGCTTACGATTAGGGCACGGGTGAGGGTAAGGCCTCGGAAGAGGGTCACGTTAAGGGTTAGGGTTAGGGTTAGGGTTAGGGAATGGGGATTGATTAGGGTACAGGTTAGGGTACGGCAATGGCTTAGGGTTGGCGTACGTTAGAGGGCATGGGTTAGTGTTGATGTACTGGTTAAAATTAGGACACGGGTAGGGTAAAGTTTCGGGTGAGTGTCATGGTTAGGTTTCAGGTTAGGGTTAGGGTTAGGGAATGAAGGATTAGGGTACAGGTTAGGGTACCGCTGCGGTTTAGTGTTAGCGTACGTTTGAGGGCACGAGTTAGTCTTGGTGTCCTGGTTAAGATTAGGGCACGGGTGAGGGTAAGGCTTCAGGTGAGGGTCAGGGTTAGGATTCGGGTTAGGGTTAGGGTTAGGGAATGGAGAGGGATTAGGGTACAGGTTAGGGTACGACAATGCTTAAGGGTTAGCGTAAGTGTGAGGGCACGAGTTAGTGTTGGTGTACTGGTTAAGACAACGGCACCGATGAGGGTAAGGCCTCGGAAAAGGGTCACGTTCAGGGTTTTGCTTAGGGTTAGGGTTAGGGAATGGGAAGGGATTAGGGTACAGGATAGGGTACGACAATGCTTAAGGGTTAGCGTACGTTTGAGGGCATGAGTTAGTGTTTGTGTACTGGTTAAGATTAGGGCATTGGTTAGGGTAGGGCATCGGAAGTGGGTCAGGTTTAGGGATGGGTTTAGGGTTAGGGTTAAGGAATGGGGAGGGATTAGGGTACAATTTAGGGTACGACAACGCTTAAGGTTTAGCGTACGTGTGAGGGCACGAGTTAGTGTTGGTGTCCTGGTTAAGATTAGGGCACGGGTGAGGGTAAGGCTTCGGGTGAGGGTCAGGGTTAGGATTCGGGTTAGGGTTAGGGTTAGGGAATGGGGAGGGATTAGGGTACAGGGTAGGGTACGACAATGCTTAAGGGTTAGCGTACGTTTGAAGGCATGAGTTAGTGTTTATGTACTGGTTAAGATTAGGGCATTGGTTAGGGTAGGGCATCGGAAGTGGGTCAGGTTTAGGGATGGGGTTAGGGTTAGGGTTATGGAATGGGGAGGGATTAGGGTACAATTTAGGGTACGACAACGCTTAAGGTTTAGCGTACGTGTGAGGGCACGAGTTAATGTTGGTGTCCTGGTTAAGATTAGGGCACAGGTGAGGGTAAGGTTTCAGGTGAGGGTCAGGGATAGAATTCGGGTTAGGGTAAGGGTTAGGGAATGGGGAGATATTAGGGCACAGTTTAGGGTACCACAACGCTTAAGGTTTAGCGTACGTGTGAGGTCACTAGTTAGTGTTAGTGTACTGCTTACGATTAGGGCACGGGTGAGGGTAAGGCCTCGGAAGAGGGTCACGTTAAGGGTTAGGGTTAGGGTTAGGTTTAGGGAATGGGGATTGATTAGCGTACAGGTTAGGGTACGGCAATGGCTTAGGGTTGGCGTACGTTAGAGGGCATGGGTTAGTGTTGATGTACTGGTTAAAATTAGGACACGGGTGAGGGTAAAGTTTCGGGTGAGTGTCATGGTTAGGTTTCAGGTTAGGGTTAGGGTTAGGGAATGGAGAGGGATTAGGGTACAGGTTAGGGCACCGCTGCGGTTTAGTGTTAGCGTACGTGTGAGGGCACGGGTTAGTGTTGGTGTCCTGGTTAAGATTAGGACACGGGTGAGGGTAAGGCTTCGGGTGAGGGTCAGGGTTAGGATTCGGGTTAGGGTTAGGGTTAAGGAATGCAGAGGGATTAGGGTACAGCTTAGGGTACGACAGTGCTTAAGGGTTAGCGTTCGTGTGAGGGCAAGGGTTAGTGTTAGTGTCTTGGTTAAGATTAGGGCACGGGTGAGGGTAAGGCTTCAGGTGAGGATCAGGGTTAGGATTCGGGTTAGGGTTAGGGTTAGGGAATGGGGAGGGATTAGGGTACAGTTTAGGGTATGACAACGATTAAGGGTTAGCATACGTGTGAGGGCACAAGTTAGTGTTGGTGTCCTGGTTAAGATTAGGGCACGGGTGAGGGTAAGGTTTCGGGTGATGGTCAGGGATAGAATTCGGGTTAGGGTTAGGGTTAAGGAATGGGGAGATATTAGGGCACAGTTTAGGGTACCACAACACTTAAGGTTTAGCGTACGTGTGAGGTCACTAGTTAGTGTTAGTTTACTGCTTACGATTAGGGCACGGGTGAGGGTAAGGCCTCGGAAGAGGGTAATGTTAAGGGTTAGGGTTAGGGTTAGGGTTAGGGAATGGGGATTGATTAGGGCACAGGTTAGGGTGCGGCAATGGCTTAGGGTTGGCGTACGTTAGAGGGCATGGGTTAGTGTTGATGTACTGGTTAAAATTAGGACACGGGTGAGGGTAAAGTTTCGGGTGAGTGTCATGGTTAGGTTTCACGTTAGGGTTAGGGTTAGGGAATGGAGAGGGAGTAGGGTACAGGTTAGGGTACCGCTGCGGTTTAGTGTTAGCGTACGTTTGAGGGCACAAGTTAGTCTTGGTGTCCTGGTTAATATTAGGGCACGTGTGAGCGTAAGGCTTCGGGTGAGGGTCAGAGTTAGGATTCGGGTTAGGGTTAGGGTTAGGGAATGGAGAGGGATTAGGGTACAGGTTAGGGTACAACAATGCTTAAGGGTTAGCGTAAGTGTTACGGCACGAGTTAGTGTTGATGTACTGGTTAAGACAACGGCACCGATGAGGGTAAGGCCTCGAAAAGGGTCACGTTCAGTGTTTCGCTTAGGGTTAGGGTTAGGGAATGGGGAGGGATTAGGGTACAGGATAGGGTACGAAAATGCTTAAGCGTTAGCGTACGTTTGAGGGCATGAGTTAGTGTTTGTGTACTGGTTAAGATTAGGGCATTGGTTAGGGTAGGGCATCGGAAGTGGGTCAGGTTTAGGGATGGGGTTAGGGTTAGGGTTATGGAATGGGGAGGGATTAGGGTACAATTTAGGGTATGACAACGCTTAAGGTTTAGCGTACGTCTGAGGGCACGATTTAGTGTTGGTGTCGTGGTTAAGATTAGGGCACGGGTGAGGGTAAGGCTTCGGGTGAGGGTCAGGGTTAGGATTCTGGTTAGTGTTAGGGTTAAGGAATGCAGAGGGATTAGGGTACAGCTTAGGGTACGACAGTGCTTAAGGGTTAGCGTTCGTGTGAGGGCAAGGGTTAGTGTTAGTGTCCTGGTTAAGATTAGGGCACGGGTGAGGGTAAGGCTTCAGGTGAGGGTCAGGGTTAGGATTTGTGTTAGGTTTAGGGTTAGGGAATGGGGAGGGAGTAGGGTACAGTTTAGGGTACGACAATGATTAAGTGTTAGCGCACGTGTGACGGCACAAGTTAGTGTTGGTGTCCTGGTTAAGATTAAGGCACGGGTGAGGGTAAGGTTTCGGGTGAGGGTCAGGGATAGAATTCGGGTTAGGGTTAGGTTTAGAAAATGGGGAGATATTAGGGCACAGTTTAGGGTACCACAACACTTAAGGTTTAGCGTATGTGTGAGGTTACTAGTTAGTGTTAGTGTACTGCTTACGATTAGGGCACGGGTGAGGGTAAGGCCTCGGAATAGGGTCACGTTAAGGGTTAGGGTTAGGGTTAGGGTTAGGGAATGGGGATTGATTAGGGTACAGGTTAGTGTACGACAATGGCTTAGGGTTGGCGTACGTTAGAGGGCATGGGTTAGTGTTGATGTACTGGTTAAAATTAGGACACGGGTGAGGGTAAAGTTTCGGGTGAGTGTCATGGTTAGGTTTCAGGTTAGGGTTAGGGTTAGGGAATGGAGAGGGATTAGGGTACAGGTTAGGGTACCGCTGCGGTTTAGTGTTAGCGTACGTTTGAGGGCACGAGTTAGTCTTGGTGTCCTGGTTAAGATTAGGGCACGGGTGAGGGTAAAGCTTCGAGTGAGGGTCAGGTTTAGGATTCGGGTTAGGGTTAGGGTTAGGGAATTGAGAGGGATTAGGGTACAGGTTAGGGTACGACAATGCTTAAGGGTTAGCGTAAGTTTGAGGGCACGAGTTAGTGTTGGTGTACTGGTTAAGACAATGGCACCAATGAGGGTTAGGCCTCGGAAAAGGGTCACGTTCAGGGTTTCGCTTAGGGTTAGGGTTAGGGAATGGGGAGGGATTAGGGTACAGGATAGGGTATGACAATGCTTAAGGGTTAGCGTACGTTTGAGGGCATGAGTTAGTGTTTGTGTACTGATTAAGTTTAGGGCATTGGGTAGGGTAGGGCATCGGAAGTGGGTCAAGTTTAGGGTTGGGGTTAGGGTTAGGGTTAAGGAGTGGGGAGGGATTAGGGTACAATTTAGGGTACGACAACGCTTAAGGTTTAGCGTACGTGTGAGGGCACGAGTTAGTGTTGGTGTCCTGGTTAAGATTAGGGCACGGGTGAGGGTAAGGCTTCGGGTGAGGGTCAGGGTTAGGATTCGGGTTAGGGTTAGAGTTAGGGAATGGGGAGGGATTAGGGTACAGTTTAGGGTACGACAACGATTAAGTGTTAGCGTACGTTTGAGGGCACAAGTTAGTGTTGGTGTCCTGGTTAAGATTAGGGCACGGGTGAGGGTAAGGTTTCGGGTGAGAGTCAGAGATAGAATTCGGGATAGGGTTAGGGTTAGGGAATGGGGAGATATTAGGGCACAGTTTAGGGTACCACAACGCTTAAGGTTTAGCGTACGTGTGAGGTCACTAGTTAGTGTTAGTGTACTGCTTACGATTAGGGCACGGGTGAGGGTAAGGCCTCGTAAGAGGGTCACGTTAAGGGTTAGGGTTAGGGTTAGGGTTAGGGAATGGGGATTGATTAGGGTACAGGTTAGTGTACGACAATGGCTTAGGGTTGGTGTACGTTAGAGGGCATGGGTTAGTGTTCATGTACTGTTTAAAATTAGGACACGGGTGAGGGTAAAGTTTCGGGTGAGTGTCATGGTTAGGTTTCAGGTTAGGGTTTGGGTTAGGGAATGGAGAGGGATTAGGGTACAGGTTAGGGTACCACTGCGGTTTAGTATTAGCGTACGTTTCAGGGCACGAGTTAGTCTTGGTGTCCTGGTTAAGATTAGGACACGGGTGAGGGTAAGGCTTCGGGTGAGGGTCAGGGTTAGGATTCGGGTTACGGTTAGGGTTAGGGAATGGAGAGGGATTAGGGTACAGGTTAGGGTACGACAATGCTTAAGGGTTAGCGTAAGTGTGAGGGCACGAGTTAGTGTTGGTGTACTGGTTAAGACAACGGCACCGATGAGGGTAAGGCCTCGGAAAAGGGTCACGTTCAGGGTTTTGCTTAGGGTTAGGGTTAGGGAATGGGAAGGGATTAGGGTACAGGATAGGGTACGACAATGCTTAAGGGTTAGCGTACGTTTGAGGGCATGAGTTAGTGTTTGTGTACTGGTTAAGATTAGGGCATTGGTTAGGGTAGGGCATCGGAAGTGGGTCAGGTTTAGGGATGGGTTTAGGGTTAGGGTTAAGGAATGGGGAGGGATTAGGGTACAATTTAGGGTACGACAACGCTTAAGGTTTAGCGTACGTGTGAGGGCACGAGTTAGTGTTGGTGTCCTGGTTAAGATTAGGGCACGGGTGAGGGTAAGGCTTCGGGTGAGGGTCAGGGTTAGGATTCGGGTTAGGGTTAGGGTTAGGGAATGGGGAGGGATTAGGGTACAGGGTAGGGTACGACAATGCTTAAGGGTTAGCGTACGTTTGAAGGCATGAGTTAGTGTTTATGTACTGGTTAAGATTAGGGCATTGGTTAGGGTAGGGCATCGGAAGTGGGTCAGGTTTAGGGATGGGGTTAGGGTTAGGGTTATGGAATGGGGAGGGATTAGGGTACAATTTAGGGTACGACAACGCTTAAGGTTTAGCGTACGTGTGAGGGCACGAGTTAATGTTGGTGTCCTGGTTAAGATTAGGGCACAGGTGAGGGTAAGGTTTCGGGTGAGGGTCAGGGATAGAATTCGGGTTAGGGTAAGGGTTAGGGAATGGGGAGATATTAGGGCACAGTTTAGGGTACCACAACGCTTAAGGTTTAGCGTACGTGTGAGGTCACTAGTTAGTGTTAGTGTACTGCTTACGATTAGGGCACGGGTGAGGGTAAGGCCTCGGAAGAGGGTCACGTTAAGGGTTAGGGTTAGGGTTAGGTTTAGGGAATGGGGATTGATTAGCGTACAGGTTAGGGTACGGCAATGGCTTAGGGTTGGCGTACGTTAGAGGGCATGGGTTAGTGTTGATGTACTGGTTAAAATTAGGACACGGGTGAGGGTAAAGTTTCGGGTGAGTGTCATGGTTAGGTTTCAGGTTAGGGTTAGGGTTAGGGAATGGAGAGGGATTAGGGTACAGGTTAGGGCACCGCTGCGGTTTAGTGTTAGCGTACGTGTGAGGGCACGGGTTAGTGTTGGTGTCCTGGTTAAGATTAGGACACGGGTGAGGGTAAGGCTTCGGGTGAGGGTCAGGGTTAGGATTCGGGTTAGGGTTAGGGTTAAGGAATGCAGAGGGATTAGGGTACAGCTTAGGGTACGACAGTGCTTAAGGGTTAGCGTTCGTGTGAGGGCAAGGGTTAGTGTTAGTGTCTTGGTTAAGATTAGGGCACGGGTGAGGGTAAGGCTTCAGGTGAGGATCAGGGTTAGGATTCGGGTTAGGGTTAGGGTTAGGGAATGGGGAGGGATTAGGGTACAGTTTAGGGTATGACAACGATTAAGGGTTAGCATACGTGTGAGGGCACAAGTTAGTGTTGGTGTCCTGGTTAAGATTAGGGCACGGGTGAGGGTAAGGTTTCGGGTGATGGTCAGGGATAGAATTCGGGTTAGGGTTAGGGTTAAGGAATGGGGAGATATTAGGGCACAGTTTAGGGTACCACAACACTTAAGGTTTAGCGTACGTGTGAGGTCACTAGTTAGTGTTAGTTTACTGCTTACGATTAGGGCACGGGTGAGGGTAAGGCCTCGGAAGAGGGTAATGTTAAGGGTTAGGGTTAGGGTTAGGGTTAGGGAATGGGGATTGATTAGGGCACAGGTTAGGGTGCGGCAATGGCTTAGGGTTGGCGTACGTTAGAGGGCATGGGTTAGTGTTGATGTACTGGTTAAAATTAGGACACGGGTGAGGGTAAAGTTTCGGGTGAGTGTCATGGTTAGGTTTCACGTTAGGGTTAGGGTTAGGGAATGGAGAGGGAGTAGGGTACAGGTTAGGGTACCGCTGCGGTTTAGTGTTAGCGTACGTTTGAGGGCACAAGTTAGTCTTGGTGTCCTGGTTAATATTAGGGCACGTGTGAGCGTAAGGCTTCGGGTGAGGGTCAGAGTTAGGATTCGGGTTAGGGTTAGGGTTAGGGAATGGAGAGGGATTAGGGTACAGGTTAGGGTACAACAATGCTTAAGGGTTAGCGTAACTGTTACGGCACGAGTTAGTGTTGATGTACTGGTTAAGACAACGGCACCGATGAGGGTAAGGCCTCGAAAAGGGTCACGTTCAGTGTTTCGCTTAGGGTTAGGGTTAGGGAATGGGGAGGGATTAGGGTACAGGATAGGGTACGAAAATGCTTAAGCGTTAGCGTACGTTTGAGGGCATGAGTTAGTGTTTGTGTACTGGTTAAGATTAGGGCATTGGTTAGGGTAGGGCATCGGAAGTGGGTCAGGTTTAGGGATGGGGTTAGGGTTAGGGTTATGGAATGGGGAGGGATTAGGGTACAATTTAGGGTATGACAACGCTTAAGGTTTAGCGTACGTGTGAGGGCACGATTTAGTGTTGGTGTCGTGGTTAAGATTAGGGCACGGGTGAGGGTAAGGCTTCGGGTGAGGGTCAGGGTTAGGATTCTGGTTAGTGTTAGGGTTAAGGAATGCAGAGGGATTAGGGTACAGCTTAGGGTACGACACTGCTTAAGGGTTAGCGTTCGTGTGAGGGCAAGGGTTAGTGTTAGTGTCCTGGTTAAGATTAGGGCACGGGTGAGGGTAAGGCTTCAGGTGAGGGTCAGGGTTAGGATTTGTGTTAGGTTTAGGGTTAGGGAATGGGGAGGGAGTAGGGTACAGTTTAGGGTACGACAATGATTAAGTGTTAGCGCACGTGTGACGGCACAAGTTAGTGTTGGTGTCCTGGTTAAGATTAAGGCACGGGTGAGGGTAAGGTTTCGGGTGAGGGTCAGGGATAGAATTCGGGTTAGGGTTAGGTTTAGAAAATGGGGAGATATTAGGGCACAGTTTAGGGTACCACAACACTTAAGGTTTAGCGTATGTGTGAGGTTACTAGTTAGTGTTAGTGTACTGCTTACGATTAGGGCACGGGTGAGGGTAAGGCCTCGGAATAGGGTCACGTTAAGGGTTAGGGTTAGGGTTAGGGTTAGGGAATGGGGATTGATTAGGGTACAGGTTAGTGTACGACAATGGCTTAGGGTTGGCGTACGTTAGAGGGCATGGGTTAGTGTTGATGTACTGGTTAAAATTAGGACACGGGTGAGGGTAAAGTTTCGGGTGAGTGTCATGGTTAGGTTTCAGGTTAGGGTTAGGGTTAGGGAATGGAGAGGGATTAGGGTACAGGTTAGGGTACCACTGCGGTTTAGTATTAGCGTACGTTTCAGGGCACGAGTTAGTCTTGGTGTCCTGGTTAAGATTAGGACACGGGTGAGGGTAAGGCTTCGGGTGAGGGTCAGGGTTAGGATTCGGGTTAGGGTTAGGGTTAGGGAATGGAGAGGGATTAGGGTACAGGTTAGGGTACGACAATGCTTAAGGGTTAGCGTAAGTGTGAGGGCACGAGTTAGTGTTGGTGTACTGGTTAAGACAACGGCACCGATGAGGGTAAGGCCTCGGAAAAGGGTCACGTTCAGGGTTTTGCTTAGGGTTAGGGTTAGGGAATGGGAAGGGATTAGGGTACAGGATAGGGTACGACAATGCTTAAGGGTTAGCGTACGTTTGAGGGCATGAGTTAGTGTTTGTGTACTGGTTAAGATTAGGGCATTGGTTAGGGTAGGGCATCGGAAGTGGGTCAGGTTTAGGGATGGGTTTAGGGTTAGGGTTAAGGAATGGGGAGGGATTAGGGTACAATTTAGGGTACGACAACGCTTAAGGTTTAGCGTACGTGTGAGGGCACGAGTTAGTGTTGGTGTCCTGGTTAAGATTAGGGCACGGGTGAGGGTAAGGCTTCGGGTGAGGGTCAGGGTTAGGATTCGGGTTAGGGTTAGGGTTAGGGAATGGGGAAGGATTAGGGTACAGGGTAGGGTACGACAATGCTTAAGGGTTAGCGTACGTTTGAAGGCATGAGTTAGTGTTTGTGTACTGGTTAAGATTAGGGCATTGGTTAGGGTAGGGCATCGGAAGTGGGTCAGGTTTAGGGATGGGGTTAGGGTTAGGGTTATGGAATGGGGAGGGATTAGGGTACAATTTAGGGTACGACAACGCTTAATTTTTAGCGTACGTGTGAGGGCACGAGTTAATGTTGGTGTCCTGGTTAAGATTAGGGCACACGTGAGGGTAAGGTTTCGGGTGAGGGTCAGGGATAGAATTCGGGTTAGGGTAAGGGTTAGGGAATGGGGAGATATTAGGGCACAGTTTAGGGTACCACAACGCTTAAGGTTTAGCGTACGTGTGAGGTCACTAGTTAGTGTTAGTGTACTGCTTACGATTAGGGCACGGGTGAGTGTAAGGCCTCGGAAGAGGGTCACGTAAAGGGTTAGGGTTAGGGTTAGGTTTAGGGAATGGGGATTGATTAGCGTACAGGTTAGGGTACGGCAATGGCTTAGGGTTGGCGTACGTTAGAGGGCATGGGTTAGTGTTGATGTACTGGTTAAAATTAGGACACGGGTGAGGGTAAAGTTTCGGGTGAGTGTCATGGTTAGGTTTCAGGTTAGGGTTAGGGTTAGGGAATGGAGAGGGATTAGGGTACAGGTTAGGGCACCGCTGCGGTTTAGTGTTAGCGTACGTGTGAGGGCACGGGTTAGTGTTGGTGTCCTGGTTAAGATTAGGGCACGGGTGAGGGTAAGGCTTCGGGTGAGGGTCAGGGTTAGGATTCGGGTTAGGGTTAGGGTTAAGGAATGCAGAGGGATTAGGGTACAGCTTAGGGTACGACAGTGCTTAAGGGTTAGCGTTCGTGTGAGGGCAAGGGTTAGTGTTAGTGTCTTGGTTAAGATTAGGGCACGGGTGAGGGTAAGGCTTCAGGTGAGGATCAGGGTTAGGATTCGGGTTAGGGTTAGGGTTAGGGAATGGGGAGGGATTAGGGTACAGTTTAGGGTACGACAACGATTAAGGGTTAGCATACGTGTGAGGGCACAAGTTAGTGTTGGTGTCCTGGTTAAGATTAGGGCACGGGTGAGGGTAAGGTTTCGGGTGAGGGTCAGGGATAGAATTCGGGTTAGGGTTGGGGTTAAGGAATGGGGAGATATTAGGGCACAGTTTAGGGTACCACAACACTTAAGGTTTAGCGTACGTGTGAGGTCACTAGTTAGTGTTAGTTTACTGCTTACGATTAGGGCACGGGTGAGGGTAAGGCCTCGGAAGAGGGTAACGTTAAGGGTTAGGGTTAGGGTTAGGGTTAGGGAATGGGGATTGATTAGGGCACAGGTTAGGGTGCGGCAATGGCTTAGGGTTGGCGTACGTTAGAGGGCATGGGTTAGTGTTGATGTACTGGTTAAAATTAGGACACGGGTGAGGGTAAAGTTTCGGGTGAGTGTCATGGTTAGGTTTCACGTTAGGGTTAAGGTTAGGGAATGGAGAGGGAGTAGGGTACAGGTTAGGGTACCGCTGCGGTTTAGTGTTAGCGTACGTTTGAGGGCACAAGTTAGTCTTGGTGTCCTGGTTAATGTTAGGGCACGTGTGAGCGTAAGGCTTCGGGTGAGGGTCAGAGTTAGGATTCGGGTTAGGGTTAGGGTTAGGGAATGGAGAGGGATTAGGGTACAGGTTAGGGTACAACAATGCTTAAGGGTTAGCGTAAGTGTTACGGCACGAGTTAGTGTTGATGTACTGGTTAAGACAACGGCACCGATGAGGGTAAGGCCTCGAAAAGGGTCACGTTCAGTGTTTCGCTTAGGGTTAGGGTTAGGGAATGGGGAGGGATTAGGGTACAGGATAGGGTACGAAAATGCTTAAGCGTTAGCGTACGTTTGAGGGCATGAGTTAGTGTTTGTGTACTGGTTAAGATTAGGGCATTGGTTAGGGTCGGGCATCGGAAGTAGGTCAGGTTTAGGGATGGGGTTAGGGTTAGGGTTAAGGAATGGGGAGGGATAAGGGTACAATTTAGGGTACGACAATGCTTAAGGTTTAGCGTACGTGTGAGGGCACGAGTTAGTGTTGGTGTCCTGGTTAAGATTAGGGCACGGGTGAGGGTAAGGTTTCGGGTGAGGGTCAGGGTTAGGATTAGGGTTAGGGTTAGGGTTAGGGAATGGGGAGGGATTAGGGTACAGTTTAGGGTACGACAACGATTAAGGGTTAGCGCACGTGTGACGGCACAAGTTAGTGTTGGTGTCCTGGTTAAGATTAGGGCACGGGTGAGGGTAAGGTTTCGGGTGAGGGTCAGGGATAGAATTCGGGTTAGGGTTAGGTTTAGAAAATGGGGAGATATTAGGGCACAGTTTAGGGTACCACAACACTTAAGGTTTAGCGTATGTGTGAGGTCACTAGTTAGTGTTAGTGTACTGCTTACGATTAGGGCACGGGTGAGGGTAAGGCCTCGGAATAGGGTCACGTTAAGGGTTAGGGTTAGGGTTAGGGTTAGGGAATGGGGATTGATTATTGTACAGGTTAGGGTACGGCAATGGCTTAGGGTTGGTGTATGTTAGAGAGCATGGGTTAGTGTAGATGTATTGGTAAAAATTAGGACACGGGTGAGGTTAAAGTTTCGGGTGAGTGTCATGGTTAGGTTTCAGGTTAGGGTTAGGGTTAGGGAATGGAGAGGGATTAGGGTACAGGTTAGTGTACGACAGTGCTTAAGGGTTAGCATAAGTGTGAGGGCACGAATTAGTGTTGGTGTACTGGTTAAGACAACGGCACCGATGAGGGTAAGGCGTCGGAAAAGGGTCACGTTCAGGGTTGCGGTTAGGGTTAGGTTTAGGGAATGGGGAGGGATTAGGGTACAGGTTAGGGTACGACAATGCTTAAGGGTTAGCGTACGTTTGAGGGCATGAGTTAGTGTTTGTGTACTGGTTAAGTTCAGGGCATTGGTTAGGGTAGGGCATCGGAAGTGGGTCACGTTTAGGAATGGGGTTAGGGTTAGGGTTAAGGAATGGGGAGGGATTAGGGTACAATTTAGGGTACGACAACGCTTAAGGTTTAGCGTACGTGTGAGGGGACGAGTTAGTGTTGGTGTCCTGGTTAAGATTAGGGCACGGGTGAGGGTAAGGCTTAGGGTGAGGGTCGGGTTAGGATTCGGGTTAGGGTTAGGGTTAAGGAATGCAGAGGGATTAGGGTACAGCTTAGGGTACGACAGTGCTTAAGGGTTAGCGTTCGTGTGAGGGCAAGGGTTAGTGTTAGTGTCCTGGTTAAGATTAGGGCACGGGTGAGGGTAAGGTTTCGGGTGAGGGTCAGGGATAGAATTCGGGTTAGGGTTAGGGTTAGGGAATGGAGAGGGATTAGGGTACAGGTTAGGGTACGACAATGCTTAAGGGTTAGCGTAAGTGTGAGGGCACGAGTTAGTATTGGTGTACTGGTTAAGACAACGGCACCGATGAGGGTAAGGCCTCGGAAAAGGGTCACGTTCAGGGTTTCGCTTAGGGTTAGGGTTAGGGAATGGGGAGGGATTAGGGTACAGGATGGGGAACGACAATGCTTAAGGGTTAGCGTACGTTTGAGGGCATGAGTTAGTGTTTGTGTACTGGTTAAGATTAGGGCATTGGTTAGGGTAGGACATCGGAAGTGGGTCAGGTTTAGGGATGGGGTTAGGGTTAGGGTTAAGGAATGGGGAGGGATTAGGGTACAATTTAGGGTACGACAACGCTTAAGGTTTAGCGTACGTGTGAGGGCACGAGTTAGTGTTGGTGTCCTGGTTAAGATTAGGGCACGGGTGAGGGTAAGGCTTCGGGTGATGGTCAGGGTTAGGATTCGGGTTAGGGTTAGGGTTAAGGAATGCAGAGGGATTAGGGTACAGCTTAGGGTACGACAGTGCTTAAGGGTTAGCGTTCGTGTGAGGGCAAGGGTTAGTGTTAGTGTCCTGGTTAAGATTAGGGCACGGGTGAGGGTAAGGCTTCAGGTGAGGGTGAGGGTTAGGATTCGGGTTAGGGTTAGGGTTAGGGAATGGGGAGGGATTAGGGTACAGTTTAGGGTACAACAACGATTAAGGGTTAGCGTACGTGTGAGGGCAGAAGTTAGTGTTGGTGTCCTGGTTAAGATTAGGGCACGGGTGAGGGTAAGGTTTCGGGTGAGGGTCATGGATAGAATTCGGGTTAGGGTTAGGGTTAGGGAATGGGAAGGTATTAGGGCACAGTTTAGGGTACCACAACGCTTAAGGTTTAGCGTACGTGTGAGGTCACTAGTTAGTGTTAGTGTACTGCTTACGATTAGGGCACGGGTGAGGGTAAGGCCTCGGAAGAGGGTCACGTTAAGGGTTAGGGTTACGGTTAGGGTTAGGGAATGGGGATTGATTAGGGTACAGGTTAGGGTACGGCAATGGCTTAGGGTTGGCGTACGTTAGAGGGCATGGGTTAGTGTTGATGTACTGGTTAAAATTAGGACACGGGTAGGGTAAAGTTTCGGGTGAGTGTCATGGTTAGGTTTCAGGTTAGGGTTAGGGTTAGGGAATGGAGAAGGATTAGGGTACAGGTTAGGGTACCGCTGCGGTTTAGTGTTAGCGTACGTTTGAGGGCACGAGTTAGTCTTGGTGTCCTGGTTAAGATTAGGGCACGGGTGAGGGTAAGGCTTCAGGTGAGGGTCAGGTTTAGGATTCGGGTTAGGGTTAGGGTTAGGGAATGGAGAGGGATTAGGGTACAGGTTAGGGTACGACAATGCTTAAGGGTTAGCGTAAGTGTGAGGGCACGAGTTAGTGTTGGTGTACTGGTTAAGACAACGGCACCGATGAGGGTAAGGCCTCGGAAAAGGGTCACGTTCAGGGTTTCGCTTAGGGTTAGGGTTAGGGAATGGGGAGGGATTAGGGTACAGGATGGGGTACGACAATGCTTAAGGGTTAGCGTACGTTTGAGGGCATGAGTTAGTGTTTGTGTACTGGTTAAAATTAGGGCATTGGTTAGGGTAGGGCATCGGAGGTGGGTCAGGTTTAGGGATGGGGTTAGGGTTAGGGTTCAGGAATGGGGAGGGATTAGGGTACAATTTAGGGTACGACAACGCTTAAGGTTTAGCGTACGTGTGAGGGCACGAGTTAGTGTTCCTGTCCTGGTTAAGATTAGGGCACGGGTGAGGGTAAGGCTTCGGCTGAGGGTCAGGGTTAGGATTCGGGTTAGGGTTAGGGTTAAGGAATGCAGAGGGATTAGGCTACAGCTTAGGGTATGACAGTGCTTAAGGGTTAGCGTTCGTGTGAGGGCAAGTGTTAGTGTTAGTGTCCTGGTTAAGATTAGGGCACGGGTGAGTGTAAGGCTTCAGGTGAGGGTCAGGGTTAGGATTCGGGTTAGGGTTAGGGTTAGGGAATTGGGAGGCATTAGGGTACAGTTTAGGGTACGACAACGATTAAGGGTTAGCGTACGTGTGAGGGCAGAAGTTAGTGTTGGTGTCCTGGTTAAGATTAGGGCACGGGTGAGGGTAAGGTTTCGGGTGAGGGTCAGGGATAGAATTCGGGTTAGGGTTAGGGTTAGGGAATGGGGAGATATTAGGGCACAGTTTAGGGTACCACAACGCTTAAGGTTTAGCGTACATGTGAGGTCACTAGTTAGTGTTAGTGTACTGCTTACGATTAGGGCACGGGTGAGGGTAAGGCCTCGGAAGAGGGTCACGTTAAGGGTTAGGGTTAGGGTTAGGGTTAGGGAATGGGGATTGATTAGGGTACAGGTTAGGGTACGGCAATGGCTTAGGGTTGGCGTACGTTAGAGGGCATGGGTTAGTGTTGATGTACTGGTTAAAATTAGGACACGGGTGAGGGTAAAGTTTCGGGTGAGTGTCATGGTTAGCTTTCACGTTAGGGTTAGGGTTAGGGAATGGAGAGGGATTAGGGTACAGGTTAGGGTACCGCTGCGGTTTAGTGTTAGCGTACGTTTGAGGGCACGAGTTAGTCTTGGTGTCCTGGTTAAGATTAGGACACGGGTGAGGGTAAGGCTTCGAGTGAGGGTCAGGTTTAGGATTCGGGTTAGGGTTAGGGTTAGGGAATGGAGAGGGATTAGGGTACAGGTTAGGGTACGACAATGCTTAAGGGTTAGCTTAAGTGTGAGGGCACGAGTTAGTGTTGGTGTACTGGTTAAGACAATGGCACCGATGAGGGTAAGGCCTCGGAAAAGGGTCACGTTCAGGGTTTCGCTTAGGGTTAGGGTTAGGGAATGGGGAGGGATTAGGGTACAGGATAGGGTACGACAATGCTTAAGGGTTAGCGTACGTTTGAGGGCATGAGTTAGTGTTTGTGTACTGGTTAAGTTTAGGGCATTGGTTAGGGTAGGGCATCGGAAGTGGGTCAAGTTTAGGGATGGGGTTAGGGTTAGGGTTAAGGAATGGGGAGGGATTAGGGTACAATTTAGGGTACGACAACGCTTAAGGTTTAGCGTACGTGTGAGGGCACGAGTTAGTGTTGGTGTCCTGGTTAAGATTAGGGCACGGGTGAGGGTAAGGCTTCGGGTGAGGGTCAGGGTTAGGATTCTGGTTAGTGTTAGGGTTAAGGAATGCAGAGGGATTAGGGTAAAGCTTAGGGTACGACAGTGCTTAAGGGTTAGCGTTCGTGTGAGGGCAAGGGTTAGTGTTAGTGTCCTGGTTAAGATTAGGGCACGGGTGAGGGTAAGGCTTCAGGTGAGGGTCAGGGTTAGGATTCGTGTTAGGTTTTGGGTTAGGGAATGGGGAGGGATTAGGGTACAGTTTAGGGTACGACAACGATTAAGGGTTAGCGTACGTGTGAGGGCACAAGTTAGTGTTGGTGTCCTGGTTAAGATTAGGGCACGGGTGAGGGTAAGGTTTCGGGTGAGGGTCAGGGATAGAATTCGGGTTAGGGTTAGGGTTAGGGAATGGGGAGATATTAGGGCACAGTTTAGGGTACCACAACGCTTAAGGTTTAGCGTACGTGTGAGGTCACTAGTTAGTGTTAGTGTACTGCTTACGATTAGGGCATGGGTGAGAGTAAGGCCTCGGAAGAGGGTCACGTTAAGGGTTAGGGTTAGGGTTAGGGTTAGGGAATGGGGATTGATTAGGGTACAGGTTAGGGTACGGCAATGGCTTAGGGTTGGCGTACGTTAGAGGGCATGGGTTAGTGTTGATGTACTGGTTAAAATTAGGACACGGGTGAAGGTAAAGTTTCGGGTGAGTGTCATGGTTAGGTTTCAGGTTAGGGTTATGGTTAGGGAATGGAGAGGGATTAGGGTACAGGTTAGGGTACCGCTGCGGTTTAGTGTTAGCGTACGTTTGAGGGCACGAGTTAGTCTTGGTGTCCTGGTTAAGATTAGGGCACGGGTGAGGGTAAAGCTTCGAGTGAGGGTCAGGTTTAGGATTCGGGTTAGGGTTAGGGTTAGGGAATTGAGAGGGATTAGGGTACAGGTTAGGGTACGACAATGCTTAAGGGTTAGCGTAAGTTTGAGGGCACGAGTTAGTGTTGGTGTACTGGTTAAGACAACGGCACCGATGAGGGTAAGGCCTCGGAAAAGGGTCACGTTCAGGGTTTCGCTTAGGGTTAGGGTTAGGGAATGGGGAGGGATTAGGGTACAGGATAGGGTACGACAATGCTTAAGGGTTAGCGTACGTTTGAGGGCATGAGTTAGTGTTTGTGTACTGGTTAAGATTAGGGCATTGGTTAGGGTAGGGCATCGGAAGTGGGTCAGGTTTAGGGATGGTGTTAGGGTTAGGGTTAAGGAATGGGGATGGATTAGGGTACAATTTAGGGTACGACAACGCTTAAGGTTTAGCGTACGTGTGAGGGCACGAGTTAGTGTTGGTGTCCTGGTTAAGATTAGGGCACGGTTGAGGGTAAGGCTTCGGGTGAGGGTCAGGGTTAGGATTCGGGTTAGGGTTAGGGTTAAGGAATGCAGAGGGTTTAGGGTACAGCTTAGGGTACCACAGTGATTAAGGGTTAGCGTAAGTGTGAGGGCACGAGTTAGTGTTGGTGTACTGGTTAAGATTAGGGCATTGGTTAGGGTAGGGCATCGGAAGTGGGTCAGGTTTAGGGATGGGGTTAGGGTTAGGGTTAAGGAATGGGGAGGGATTAGGGTACAGTTTAGGGTTCCACAACGTTTAAGGGTTAGCGTACGTGTGAGGGCACGAGTTAGTTTTGGTGTCCTGGTTAAGATTAGGGCATGGGTGAGGGTAAGGCTTCGGCTGAGGGTCAGGGTTAGGATTCGGGTTAGGGTTAGGGTTAAGGAATGCAGAGGGATTAGGGTACAGCTTAGGGTACGACAGTGCTTAAGGGTTAGTGTTCGTGTGAGGGCAAGGTTTAGTGTTAGTGTCCTGGTTAAGATTAGGGCACGGGTGAGGGTAAGGCTTCAGGTGAGGGTCAGGATTAGGATTCGGGTTAGGGTTAGGGTTAGGGAATGGGGAGGGATTAGGGTACAGTTTAGGGTACGACAACGATTAAGGGTTAGCGTACGTGTGAGGCCACAAGTTAGTGTTGGTGTCCTGGTTAAGATTAGGGCACGGGTGAGGGTAAGGTTTCGGGTGAGGGTCAGGGATAGAATTCAGCTTAGGGTTAGGTTTAGGGAATGGGGAGATATTAGGGCACAGTTTAGGGTACCCCAACGCTTAAGGTTTAGCGTACGTGTGAGGTCACTAGTTAGTGTTAGTGTACTGCTTACGATTAGGGCACGGGTGAGGGTAAGGCCTCGGAAGAGGGTCACGTTAAGGGTTAGGGTTAGGGTTAGGGTTAGGGAATGGGGATTGATTAGGGTACAGGTTAGGGTACGGCAATGGCTTAGGGTTGGCTTACGGTAGAGGGCATGGGTTAGTTTTGATGTACTGGTTAAAATTAAGACACGGGTGAGGGTAAAGTTTCGGGTGAGTGTCATGGTTAGGTTTCAGGTTAGGGTTAGGGTTAGGGAATGGAGAGGGATTAGGGTACAGGTTAGGGTACGGCTGCGGTTTAGTGTTAGCGTACGTTTGAGGGCACGAGTTAGTCTTGGTGTCCTGGTTAAGATTAGGGCACGGGTGAGGGTAAGGCTTCGGGTGAGGGTCAGGGTTAGGATTCGCGTTAGGGTTAGGGTTAGGGAATGGAGAGGGATTAGGGTACAGGTTAGGGTACGACAATGCTTAAGGGTTAGCGTAAGTGTGAGGGCACGAGTTAGTGTTGGTGTACTGGTTAAGACAACGGCACCGATGAGGGTAAGGCCTCGGAAAAGGGTCACGTTCAGGGTTTCGCTTAGGGTTAGGGTTAGGGAATGGGGAGGGATTAGGGTACAGGATAGGGTACGACATTGCTTAAGGGTTAGCGTACGTTTGAGGGCATGAGTTAGTGTTTGTGTACTGGTTAAGATTAGGGCATTGGTTAGGGTAGGGCATCGGAAGTGGGTCAGGTTTAGGGATGGGGTTAGGGTTAGGGTTAAGGAATGGGGAGGGATTAGGGTACAATTTAGGGTACGACAACGCTTAAGGTTTAGCGTACGTGTGAGGGCACGAGTTAGTGTTGGTGTCCTGGTTAAGATTAGGGCACGGGTGAGGGTAAGGCTTCGGGTGAGGGTCAGGGTTAGGATTCGGGTTAGGGTTAGGGTTAAGGAATGCAGAGGGATTAGGGTACAGCTTAGGGTACGACAGTGCTTAAGGGTTAGCGTAAGTGTGAGGGCACGAGTTAGTGTTGGTGTACTGGGTAAGACAACGGCACCGATGAGGGTAAGGCCTCGGAAAAGGGTCACGTTCAGGGTTTCGCTTAGGGTTAGGGTTAAGGAATGGGGAGGGATTAGGGTACAGGATAGGGTACGAAAATGCTTATTGGTTAGCGTACGTTTGAGGGCATGAGTTAGTGTTTGTGTACTGGTTAAGATTAGGGCATTGGTTAGGGTAGGGCATCGGAAGTGGGTCAGGTTTAGGGATGGGGTTAGGGTTAGGGTTAAGGAATGGGGAGGGATTAGGGTACAATTTAGGGTACGACAACGCTTAAGGTTTAGCGTACGTGTGGGGGCACGAGTTAGTGTTGGTGTCCTGGTTAAGATTAGGGCATGGGTGAGGGTAAGGCTTCGGGTGAGGGTCAGGGTTAGGATTCGGTTTAGGGTTAGGGTTAAGGAATGCAGAGGGATAAGGGTACAGCTTAGGGTACGACAGTGCTTAAGGGTTAGTGTTCGTGTGAGGGCAAGGTTTAGTGTTAGTGTCCTGGTTAAGATTAGGGCACGGGTGAGGGTAAGGCTTCAGGTGAGAGTCAGGGTTAGGATTCGGGTTAGGGTTAGGGTTAAGGAATGGGGAGGCATTAGGGTACAGTTTAGGGTACGACAACGATTAAGGGTTAGCGTACGTGTGAGGGCACAAGTTAGTGTTGGTGTCCTGGTTAAGATTAGGGCACGGGTGAGGGTAAGGTTTCGGGTGAGGGTCAGGGATAGAATTCGGGTTACGGTTAGGTTTAGGGAATGGGGAGATATTAGGGCACAGTTTAGGGTACCACAACGCTTAAGGTTTAGCGTACGTGTGAGGTCACTAGTTAGTGTTAGTGTACTGCTTACGATTAGGGCATGAGTGAGGGTAAGGCCTCGGAAGAGGGTCACGTTAAGGGTTAGGGTTAGGGTTAGGGTTAGGGAATGGGGATTGATTAGGGTACAGGTTAGGGTACGGCAATGGCTTAGGGTTGGCGTACGGTAGAGGGCATGAGTTAGTGTTGATGTACTGGTTAAAATTAGGACACGGGTGAGGGTAAAGTTTCGGGTGAGTGTCATGGTTAGGTTTCAGGTTAGGGTTAGGGTTAGGGAATGGAGAGGGATTAGGGTACAGGCTAGGGTACGACAATGCTTAAGGGTTAGCGTAAGTGTGAGGGCACGAGTTAGTGTTGGTGTACTGGTTAAGACAACGGCACCTATGAGGGTAAGGCCTCGGAAAAGGGTCACTTTCAGGGTTTCGCTTAGGGTTAGGGTTAGGGAATGGGGAGGGATTAGGGTACAGGATAGGGTACGACAATGCTTAAGGGTTAGCGTACGTTTGAGGGCATGAGTTAGTGTTTGTGTACTGGTTAAGATTAGGGCATTGGTTAGGGTAGGGCATCGGAAGTGGGTCAGGATTAGGGATGGGGTTAGGGTTAGGGTTAAGGAATGGGGAGGGATTAGGGTACAATTTAGGGTACGACAACGCTTAAGGTTTAGCGTACGTGTGAGGGCACGAGTAAGTGTTGGTGTCCTGGTTAAGATTAGGGCATGGGTGAGGGTAAGGCTTCGGGTGAGGGTCAGGGTTAGGATTCGGGTTAGGGTTAGGGTTAAGGAATGCAGAGGGGTTAGGGTACAGCTTAGGGTACGACAGTGCTTAAGGGTTAGCGTTCGTGTGAGGGCAAGGGTTAGTGTTAGTGTCCTGGTTAAGATTAGGGCACGGGTGAGGGTAAGGCTTCAGGTGAGGGTCAGGGTTAGGATTCGGGTTAGGGTTAGGGCTAGGGAATGGGGAGGGTTTAGGGTACAGTTTAGGGTACGACAACGATTAAGGGGTAGCGTACGTGTGAGGGCACAAGTTAGTGTTGCTGGCCTGGTTAAGATTAGGGCACCGGTGAGGGTAAGGTTTCGGGTGATGGTCAGGGATAGAATTCGGGTTAGGGTTAGGGTTAGGGAATGGGGAGATATTAGGGCACAGTTTAGGGTACCACAACGCTTAAGGTTTAGCGTACGTGTGAGGTCACTAGTTAGTGTTAGTGTACTGCTTACGATTAGGGCACGGGTGAGGGTAAGGCCTCGGAAGAGGGTCACGTTAAGGGTTAGGGTTAGGGTTAGGGTTAGGGAATGGGGATTGATTAGGGTACAGGTTAGGGTACGGCAATGGCTTAGGGTTGGCGTACGTTAGAGGGCATGGGTTAGTGTTGATGTACTGGTTAAAATTTGGACACGGGTGAGGGTAAAGTTTCGGGTGAGTGTCATGGTTAGGTTTCAGGTTAGGGTTAGGGTTAGGGAATGGAGAGGGATTAGGGTACAGGTTAGGGTACCGCTGCGGTTTAGTGTTAGCGTACGTTTGAGGGCACGAGTTAGTCTTGGTGTCCTGGTTAAGATTAGGGCACGGGTGAGGGTAAGGCTTCGGGTGAGGGTCAGGGTTAGGATTCGGGTTAGGGTTAGGGTTAGGGAATGGAGAGGGATTAGGGTACAGGTTAGGGTACGACAATGCTTAAGGGTTAGCGTAAGTGTGAGGGCACGAGTTAGTGTTGGTGTACTGGTTAAGACAACGGCACCGATGAGGGTAAGGCCTCGGAAAAGGGTCACGTTCAGGGTTTCGCTTAGGGTTAGGGTTAGGGAATGGGGAGGGATTAGGGTACAGGATAGGGTACGACAATGCTTAAGGGTTAGCGTACGATTGAGGGCATGAGTTAGTGTTTGTGTACTGGTTAAGATTAGGGCTTTGGTTACGGTAGGGCACTGGAAGTGGGTCAGGTTTAGGGATGGGGTTAGGGTTAGGGTTAAGGAATGGGGAGGGATTAGGGTACAATTTAGGGTACGACAACGCTTAAGGTTTAGCGTACGTGTGAGGGCACGAGTTACTGTTGGTGTCCTGGTTAAGATTAGGGCACAGGTGAGGGTAAGGCTTCGGGTGAGGGTCAGGGTTAGGATTCGGGTTAGGGTTAGGGTTAAGGAATGCAGAGGGATTAGGGTACAGCTTAGGGTACGACAGTGCTTAAGGGTTAGCGTTCGTGTGAGGGCAAGGGTTAATGTTAGTGTCCTGGTTAAGATTAGGGCACGGGTGAGGGTAAGGCTTCGGGTGAGGGTCAGGGTTAGGATTCGGGTTAGGGTTAGGGTTAGGGAATGGGGAGGGATTAGGGTACAGTTTAGGGTACGACAACGATTAAGGGTTAGCATACGTGTGAGGGCACAAGTTAGTGTTGGTGTCCTGGTTAAGATTAGGGCGCGGGTGAGGGTTAAGGTTAGGGTTAGGGAATGGGGAGGGATTAGGGTACAGGGTAGGGTACGACAATGCTTAAGGGTTAGAGTACGTTTGAGGGCATGAGTTAGTGTTCGTGTACTGGTTAAGATTAGGGCATTGGTTAGGGTAGGGCATCGGAAGTGGGTCAGGTTTAGAGATGGGGTTAGGGTTAGGGTTAAGGAATGGGGAGGAATTAGGGTACAATTTAGGATACGACAACGCTTAAGGTTTAGCGTACGTGTGAGGGCAATAGTTATTGTTGGTGTCCTGCTTAAGATTAGGGCACAGGTGAGGGTAACGTTTCGGGTGATTGTCAGGGATAGAATTCGGGTTAGGGTTAGGGTTAGGGAATGGGGAGATATTACGGCACAGTTTAGGGTACCACAACGCTTAAGGTTTAGCGTATGTGTGAGGTCACTAGTTAGTGTTAGTGTACTGCTTACGATTAGGGCACGGGTGAGGGTAAGGCCTCGGAAGAGGGTCACGTTAAGGGTTACGGTTAGGGTTAGGTTTAGGGAATGGGGTTTGATTAGGGTACAGGTTAGGGTACGGCAATGGCTTAGGGTTGGCGTACGTTAGAGGGCATGGGTTAGTGTTGATGTACTGGTTAAAATTAGGACACGGGTGAGGGTAAAGTTTCGGGTGAGTGTCATGGTTAGGTTTCAGGTTAGTGTTAGGGTTAGGGAATGGAGAGGGATTAGGGTACAGGTTAGGGCACCGCTGCGGTTTAGTGTTAACGTACGTTTGAGGGCACGAGTTAGTCTTGGTGTCCTGGTTAAGATTAGGGCACGGGTGAGGGTAAGGCTTCGGGTGAGGGTCAGGGTTAGGATTCGGGTTAGGGTTAGGGTTAGGGAATGGAGAGGGATTAGGGTACAGGTTAGGGTACGACAGTGCTTAAGGGTTAGCATAAGTGTGAGGGCACGAATTAGTGTTGGTGTACTGGTTAAGACAACGGCACCGATGAGGGTAAGGCGTCGGGAAAGGGTCACGTTCAGGGTTGCGGTTAGGGTTAGTGTTAGGGAATGGGGAGGGATTAGGGTACAGGTTAGGGTAAGACAATGCTTAAGGGTTAGCGTACGTTTGAGGGCATGAGTCAGTGTTTGTGTACTGGTTAAGTTCAGGGCATTGGTTAGGGTAGGGCATCGGAAGTGGGTCACGTTTACGAATGGGGTTAGGGTTAGGGATAAGGAATGGGGAGGGATTAGGGTACAATTTAGGGTACGACAACGCTTAAGGTTTAGCGTACGTGTGAGGGCACGAGTTAGTGTTGGTGTCCTGGTTAAGATTAGGGCACGGGTGAGGGTAAGGCTTCGGGTGAGGGTCGGGTTAGGATTCGGGTTAGGGTCAGGGTTAAGGAATGCAGAGGGATTAGGGTACAGCTTAGGCTACGACAGTGCTTAAGGGTTAGCGTTCGTGTGAGGGCAAGGATTAGTGTTAGTGTCCTGGTTAAGATTAGGGCACGGGTGAGGGTAAGGCTTCAGGTGAGGGTCAGGGTTAGGATTCGGGTTAGGGTTAGGGTTAGGGAATGGGGAGGGATTAGGGTACAGTTTAGGGTTCCACAACGTTTAAGGGTGATAGCGTACGTGTGAGGGCACAATTTAGTGTTGGTGTCCTGGTTAAGATTAGGGCACGGGTGAGTGTAAGGTTTCGGGTGAGGGTCAGGGATAGAATTCGGGTTAGGGTTAGGGTTAGGGAATGGGGAGATATTAGGGCACAGTTTAGGGTACCACAACGCTTAAGGTTTAGCGTACGTGTGAGGTCACTAGTTAGTGTTAGTGTACTGCTTACGATTAGGGCACGGGTGAGGGTAAGGCCTCGGAAGAGGGTCACGTTAAGGGTTAGGGTTAGGGTTAGGGTTAGGGAATGGGGATTGATTAGGGTACAGGTTAGGGTACGGCAATGGCTTAGGTTTGGCGTACGTTAGAGGGAATGGGTTAGTGTTGATGTACTGGTTAAAATTAGGACACGAGTGAGGGTAAAGTTTCGGGTGAGTGTCATGGTTGGCTTTCAGGTTAGGGTTAGGGTTAGGGAATGGAGAGGGATTAGGGTACAGGTTAGGGTACCGCTGCGGTTTAGTGTTAGCGTACGTTTGAGGGCACGAGTTAGTCTTGGTGTCCTGGTTAAGATTAGGGCACGGGTGAGGGTAAGGCTTCGGGTGAGGGTCAGGGTTAGGATTCGGGTTAGGGTTAGGGTTAGGGAATGGAGAGGGATTAGGGTACAGGTTAGGGTACGACAATGCTTAAGGGTTAGCGTAAGTGTGAGGGCACGACTTAGTGTTGGTGTACTGGTTAAGACAACGGCACCGATGAGGGTAAGGCCTCGGAAAAGGGTCACGTTCAGGGTTTCGCTTAGGGTTAGGGTTAGGGAATGGGGAGGGATTAGGGTACAGGATGGGGTACGACAATGCTTAAGGGTTAGAGTACGTTTGAGGGCATGAGTTAGTGTTTGTGTACTGGTTAAGATTAGGGCATTGGTTAGGGTAGGGCATCGGAAGTTGGTCAGGTTTAGGGATGGGGTTAGGGTTAGGGTTAAGGAATGGGGAGGGATTAGGGTACAATTTAGGGTACGACAACGCTTAAGGTTTAGCGTACGTGTGAGGGCACGAGTTAGTGTTGGTGTCCTGGTTAAGATTAGGGCACGGGTGAGGGTAAGGCTTCGGGTGAGGGTCAGGGTTAGGATTCGGGTTAGGGTTAGGGTTAAGGAATGCAGAGGTATTAGGGTACAGCTTAGGGTACGACAGTGCTTAAGGGTTAGCGTTCGTGTGAGGGCAAGGGTTAGTGTTAGTGTCCTGGTTAAGATTATGGCACGGGTGAGGGTAAGTCTTCAGGTGAGGGTCAGGGTTAGGATTCTTGTTAGGGTTAGGGTTAGGGAATGGGGAGGGATTAGGGTACAGTTTAGGGTACGACAACGATTAAGGGTTAGCGCACGTGTGAGGGCACAAGTTAGTGTTGGTGTCCTGGTTAAGATTAGGGCACGGGTGAGGGTAAGGTTTCGGGTGAGGGTCAGGGATAGAATTCGGGTTAGGGTTAGGTTTAGAAAATGGGGAGATATTAGGGCACAGTTTAGGGTACCACAACGCTTAAGGTTTAGCGTACGTGTGAGGTCACTAGTTAGTGTTAGTGTACTGCTTACGATTAGGGCACGGGTGAGGGTAAGGCCTCGGAATAGGGTCACGTTAAGGGTTAGGGTTAGGGTTAGGGTTAGGGAATGGGGATTGATTAGGGTACAGGTTAGGGTACGGCAATGGCTTAGGGTTGGCGTATGTTAGAGGGCATGGGTTAGTGTTGATGTACTGGTAAAAATTAGGACACGGGTGAGGTTAAAGTTTCGGGTGAGTGTCATGGTTAGGTTTCAGGTTAGGGTTAGGGTTAGGGATTGGAGAGGGATTAGGATACAGGTTAGGGTACCGCTGCGGTTTAGTGTTGGCGTACGTTTGAGGGCACGAGTTAGTCTTGGTGTCCTGGTTAAGATTAGGGCACGGGTGAGGGTAAAGTTTCGGGTGAGTGTCATGGTTAGGTTTCAGGTTAGGGTTAGGGTTAGGGAATGGAGAAGGATTAGGGTACAGGTTAGGGTACGACAGTGCTTAAGGGTTAGCATAAGTGTGAGGGCACGAATTAGTGTTGGTGTACTGGCTAAGACAACAGCACCGATGAGGGTAAGGCGTCGGAAAAGGGTCATGTCAGGGTTGCGGTTAGGGTTAGGGTTAGGGAATGGGGAGGGATTAGGGTACAGGTTAGGGTACGACAATGCTTAAGGGTTAGCGTACGTTTGAGGGCATGAGTTAGTGTTTTTGTACTGGTTAAGTTCAGGGCATTGGTTAGGGTAGGGCATCGGAAGTGGGTCACGTTTAGGAATGGGGTTAGGGTTAGGGTTAAGGAATGGGGAGGGATTAGGGTACAATTTAGGGTACGACAATGCTTAAGGTTTAGCGTACGTGTGAGGGGACGAGTTAGTGTTGGTGTCCTGGTTAAGATTAGGGCACGGGTGAGGGTAAGGCTTCGGGTGAGGGTCGGGTTAGGATTCGGGTTAGGGTTAGGGTTAAGGAATGCAGAGGTATTAGGGTACAGCTTAGGGTACGACAGTGCTTAAGGGTTAGCGTTCGTGTGAGGGCAAGGGTTAGTGTTAGTGTCCTGGTTAAGATAAGGGCACGGGTGAGGGTAAGGCTTCAGGTGAGGGTCAGGGTTAGGATTCGGGTTAGGGTTAGGGTTAGGGAATGGGGAGGGATTAGGGTACAGTTTAGGGTTCCACAACGTTTAAGGGTTAGCGTACGTGTGAGGGCACAAGTTAGTGTTGGTGTCCTGGTTAAGATTAGGGCACGGGTGAGGGTAAGGTTTCGGGTGAGGGTCAGGGATAGAATTCGGGTTAGGGTTAGGGTTAGGGAATGGGGAGATATTAGGGCACAGTTTAGGGTACCACAACGCTTAAGGTTTAGCGTACGTGTGAGGTCACTAGTTAGTGTTAGTGTACTGCTTACGATTAGGGCACGGGTGAGGGTAAGGCCTCGGAAGAGGGTCACGTTAAGGGTTAGGGTTAGGGTTAGGGTTAGGGAATGGGGATTGATTAGGGTACAGGTTAGGGTACGGCAATGTCTTAGGGTTGGCGTACGTTACAGGGCATGGGTTAGTGTTGATGTACTGGTTAAAATTAGGACACGGGTGAGGGTAAAGTTTCGGGTGAGTGTCATGGTTAGGTTTCAGGTTAGGGTTAGGGTTAGGGAATGGAGAGGGATTAGGGTACAGGTTAGGGTACCGCTGCGGTTTAGTGTTAGCGTACGTTTGAGGGCACGAGTTAGTCATGGTGTCCTGGTTAAGATTAGGGCACGGGTGAGGGTAAGGCTTCAGGTGAGGGTCAGGGTTAGGATTCGGGTTAGGGTTAGGGTTAGGGAATGGAGAGGGATTAGGGTACAGGTTAGGGTACGACAATGCTTAAGGGTTAGCGTAAGTGTGAGGGCACGAGTTAGTGTTGGTGTACTGGTTAAGACAACGACATCGATGAGGGTAAGGCCTCGGAAAAGGGTCACGTTCAGGGTTTCGCTTAGGGTTAGGGTTAGGGAATGGGGAGGGATTAGGGTACAGGATGGGGTACGACAATGCTTAAGGGTTAGCGTACGTTTGAGGGCATGAGTTAGTGTTTGTGTACTGGATAAGATTAGGGCATTGGTTAGGGTAGGGCATCGGAAGTGGGTCAGGTTTAGGGATGGGGTTAGGGTTAGGGTTAAGGAATGGGGAGGGATTAGGGTACAATTTAGGGTACGACAACGCTTAAGGTTTAGCGTACGTGTGAGGGCACGAGTTAGTGTTGGTGTCCTGGTTAAGATTAGGGCACGGGTGAGGGTAAGGCTTCGGGTGAGGGTCAGGGTTAGGATTCGGGTTAGGGTTAGGGTTAAGGAATGCAGAGGGATTAGGGTACAGCTTAGGGTACGACAGTGCTTAAGGGTTAGCGTTCGTGTGAGGGCAAGGGTTAGTGTTAGTGTCCTGGTTAAGATTAGGGCACGGGTGAGGGTAAGGCTTCAGGTCAGGGTCAGGGTTAGGATTCGGGTTACGGTTAGGGTTAGGGAATGGGGAGGGATTAGGGTACAGTTTAGGGTACGACAACGATTAAGGGTTAGCATACGTGTGAGGGCAGAGGTTAGTGTTGGTGTCCTGGTTAAGATTAGGGCACGGGTGAGGGTAAGGTTTCGGGTTAGGGTCAGGGTTAGAATTCGGGTTAGGGTTAGGTTTAGAAAATGGGGAGATATTAGGGCACAGTTTAGGGTACCACAACGTTTCAGGTTTAGCGTAAGTGTGAGGTCACTAGTTAGTGTTAGTGTAGTGCTTACGATTAATGCACGGGTGAGGGTAAGGCCTCGGAACAGGGTCACGTTAAGGGTTAGGGTTAGGGTTAGGGTTAGGGAATGGGGATTGATTAGGTTACAGGTTAGGGTACGGCAATGGCTTAGGGTTGGCGTATGTTAGAGGGAATGGGTTAGTGTTGATGTACTGGTAAAAATTAGGACACGGGTGAGGTTAAAGTTTCGGGTGAGTGTCATGGTTAGGTTTCAGGTTAGGGTTAGGGTTAGGGAATGGAGAAGGATTAGGGTACAGGTTAGGGTACGACAGTGCTTAAGGGTTAGCATAAGTGTGAGGGCACGAATTAGTGTTGGTGTACTGGTTAAGACAACGGCACCGATGAGGGTAAGGCGTCGGAAAAGGGTCACGTCAGGGTTGCGGTTAGGGTTAGGGTTAGGGAATGGGGAGGGATTAGGGTACAGGTTAGGGTACGACAATGCTTAAGGGTTAGCGTACGTTTGAGGGCATGAGTTAGTGTTTTTGTACTGGTTAAGTTCAGGGCATTGGTTAGGGTAGGGCATCGGAAGTGGGTCACGTTTAGGAATGGGGTTAGGGTTAGGGTTAAGGAATGGGGAGGGATTAGGGTACAATTTAGGGTACGACAACGCTTAAGGTTTAGCGTACGTGTGAGGGCACGAGTTAGTGTTGGTGTCCTGGTTAAGATTAGGGCACGGGTGAGGGTAAGGCTTCGGGTGAGGGTCAGGGTTAGGATTCGGGTTAGGGTTAGGGTTAAGGAATGCAGAGGGATTAGGGTACAGCTTAGGGTACGACAGTGGTTAAGGGTTAGCGTTCGTGTGAGGGCAAGGGTTAGTGTTAGTGTCCTGGTTAAGATTAGGGCACGGGTGAGGGTAAGGCTTCAGGTCAGGGTCAGGGTTAGGAGTCGGGTTACGGTTAGGGTTAGGGAATGGGGAGGGATTAGGGTACAGTTTAGGGTACGACAACGATTAAGGGTTAGCATACGTGTGAGAGCAGAAGTTAGTGTTGGTGTCCTGGTTAAGATTAGGGCACGGGTGAGGGTAAGGTTTCGGGTTAGGGTCAGGGATAGAATTCGGGTTAGGGTTAGGTTTAGAAAATGGGGAGATATTAGGGCACAGTTTAGGGTACCACAACGTTTCAGGTTTAGCGTAAGTGTGAGGTCACTAGTTAGTGTTAGTGTAGTGCTTACGATTAATGCACGGGTGAGAGTAAGGCCTCGGAATAGGGTCACGTTAAGGGTTAGGGTTAGGGTTAGGGTTAGGGAATGGGGATTGATTAGGGTACAGGTTAGGGTACGGCAATGGCTTAGGGTTGGCGTATGTTAGAGGGAATGGGTTAGTGTTGATGTACTGGTAAAAATTAGGACACGGGTGAGGTTAAAGTTTCGGGTGAGTGTCATGGTTAGGTTTCAGGTTAGGGTTAGGGTTAGGGAATGGAGAGGTATTAGGGTACAGGTTAGGGTACCGCTGCGGTTTAGTGTTAGCGTACGTTTGAGGGCACGAGTTAGTCTTGGTGTCCTGGTTAAGATTGGGGCACGGGTGAGGGTAAAGTTTCGGGTGAGTGTCATGGTTAGGTTTCAGGTTAGGGTTAGGGTTAGGGAATGGAGAGGGAGTAGGGTACAGGTTAGGGTACGACAATGCTTAAGGGTTAGCATAAGTGTGAGGGCACGAATTAGTGTTGGTGTACTGGTTAAGACAACGGCACCGGTGAGGGTAAGGCGTCGGAAAAGGGTCACGTTCAGGGTTGCGGTTAGGGTTAGGGTTAGGGAATGGGGAGGGATTAGGGTACAGGTTAGGGTACGACAATGCTTAAGGGTTAGCGTACGTTTGAGGGCATGAGTTAGTGTTTGTGTACTGGATAAGTTCAGGGCATTGGTTAGGGTAGGGCATCGGAAGTGGGTCACGTTTAGGAATGGGGTTAGGGTTAGGGATAAGGAATGGGGAGGGATTAGGGTACAATTTAGGGTACGACAACGCTTAAGGTTTAGCGTACGTGTGAGGGGACGAGTTAGTGTTGGTGTCCTGGTTAAGATTAGGGCACGGGTGAGGGTAAGGCTTCGGGTGAGGGTCGGGTTAGGATTCGGGTTAGGGTTAGGGTTAAGGAATGCAGAGGGATTAGGGTACAGCTTAGGGTACGACAGTGCTTAAGGGTTAGCGTTCGTGTGAGGGCAAGGGTTAGTGTTAGTGTCCTGGTTAAGATTAGGGCACGGGTGAGGGTAAGGCTTCAGGTGAGGGTCAGGGTTAGGATTCGGGTTAGGGTTAGGGTTAGGGAATGGCGAGGGATTAGGGTACAGTTTAGGGTTCCACAACGTTTAAGGGTTAGCGTACGTGTGAGGGCACAAGTTAGTGTTGGTGTCCTGGTTAAGATTAGGGCACGGGTGAGTGTAAGGTTTCGGGTGAGGGTCAGGGATAGAATTCGGGTTAGGGTTAGGGTTAGGGAATGGGGAGATATTAGGGCACAGTTTAGGGTACCACAACGCTTAAGGTTTAGCGTACGTGTGAGGTCACTAGTTAGTGTTAGTGTACTGCTTACGATTAGGGCACGGGTGAGGGTAAGGCCTCGGAAGAGGGTCACGTTAAGGGTTAGGGTTAGGGTTAGGGTTAGGGAATGGGGATTGATTAGGGTACAGGTTAGGGTATGGCAATGGCTTAGGGTTGGCGTACGTTATAGGGCATGGGTTAGTGTTGATGTACTGGTTAAAATTAGGACACGGGTGAGGGTAAAGTTTCGGGTGAGTGTCATGGTTAGGTTTCAGGTTAGGGTTAGGGTTAGGGAATGGAGAGGGATTAGGGTACAGGTTAGGGTACCGCTGCGGTTTAGTGTTAGCGTACGTTTGAGGGCACGAGTTAGTCTTGGTGTCCTGGTTAAGATTAGGGCACGGGTGAGGGTAAGGCTTCAGGTGAGGGTCAGGGTTAGGATTCGGGTTAGGGTTAGGGTTAGGGAATGGAGAGGGATTAGGGTACAGGTTAGGGTACGACAATGCTTAAGGGTTAGCGTAAGTGTGAAGGCACGAGTTAGTGTTGGTGTACTGGTTAAGACAACGGCACCGATGAGGGTAAGGCCTCGGAAAAGGGTCACGTTCAGGGTTTCGCTTAGGGTTAGGGTTAGGGAATGGGGAGGGATTAGGGTACAGGATGTGGTACGACAATGCTTAAGGGTTAGCGTACGTTTGAGGGCATGAGTTAGTGTTTGTGTACTGGTTAAGATTAGGGCATTGGTTAGGGTAGGGCATCGGAAGTGGGTCAGGTTTAGGGATGGGGTTAGGGTTAGGGTTAAGGAATGGGGAGGGATTAGGGTACAATTTAGGGTACGACAACGCTTAAGGTTTAGCGTACGTGTGAGGGCACGAGTTAGTGTTTGTGTCCTGGTTAAGATTAGGGCACGGGTGAGGGTAAGGCTTCGGGTGAGGGTCAGGGTTAGGATTCGGGTTAGGGTTAGGGTTAAGGAATGCAGAGGGATTAGGGTACAGCTTAGGGTACGACAGTGCTTAAGGGTTAGCGATCGTGTGAGGGCAAGGGTTAGTGTTAGTGTCCTGGTTAAGATTAGGGCACGGGTTAGGGTAAGGCTTCAGGTCAGGGTCAGGGTTAGGATTCGGGTTAGGGTTAGGGTTAGGGAATGGGGAGGGATTAGGGTACAGTTTAGGGTACGACAACGATTAAGGGTTAGCATACATGTGAGGGCACAAGTTAGTGTTGGTGTCCTGGTTAAGATTAGGGCACGGGTGAGGGTAAGGTTTCGGGTGAGGGTCAGGGATAGAATTCGGGTTAAGGTTAGGTTTAGAAAATGGGGAGATATTAGGGCACAGTTTAGGGTACCACAACGCTTCAGGTTTAGCGTACGTGTGAGGTTACTAGTTAGTGTTAGTGTACTGCTTACGATTAGGGCACGGGTGAGGGTAAGGCCTCGGAATAGGGTCACGTTAAGGGTTAGGGTTAGGGTTAGGGTTAGGGAATGGGGATTGATTAGGGTACAGGTTAGGGTACGGGAATGGCTTAGGGTTGGCGTATGTTAGAGGGAATGGGTTAGTGTTGATGTACTGGTAAAAATTAGGACACGGGTGAGGTTAAAGTTTCGGGTGAGTGTCATGGTTAGGTTTCAGGTTAGGGTTAGGGTTAGGGAATGGAGAGGGATTAGGGTACAGGTTAGGGTAATGCTGCGGTTTAGTTTTAGCATACGTTTGAGGGCACGAGTTAGTCTTGGTGTCCTGGTTAAGATTAGGGCACGGGTGAGGGTAAAGTTTCGGGTGAGTGTCATGGTTAGGTTTCAGGTTAGGGTTTGGGTTAGGGAATGGAGAGGGATTAGGGTACAGGTTAGGGTACGACAGTGCTTAAAGGTTAGCATAAGTGTGAGGGCACGAATTAGTGTTGGTGTACTGGTTAAGACAACGGCACCGATGTGGGTAAGGCGTCGGAAAAGGGTCACGTTCAGGGTTGCGGTTAGGGTTAGGGTTAGGGAATGGGGAGGGATTAGGGTACAGGTTAGGGTACGACAATGCTTAAGGTTTAGCGTACGTTTGAGGGCATGAGTTAGTGTTTGTGTACTGGTTAAGTTCAGGGCGTTGGTTAGGGTAGGGCATCGGAAGTGGGTCACGTTTAGGAATGGGGTTAGGGTTAGGGTTAAGGAATGGGGAGGGATTAGGGTACAATTTAGGGTACGACAACGCTTAACGTTTAGCGTACGTGTGAGGGGACGAGTTAATGTTGGTGTCATGGTTAAGATTAGGGCACGGGTGAGGGTAAGGCTTCGGGTGAGGGTCGGGTTAGGATTCGGGTTAGCGTTAGGGTTAAGGAATGCAGAGGGATTAGGGTACAGCTTAGGGTACGACAGTGCTTAAGGGTTAGCATTCGTGTGAGGGCAAGGGTTAGTGTTAGTGTCCTGGTTAAGATTAGGGCACGGGTGAGGGTAAGGCTTCAGGTGAGGGTCAGGGTTAGGATTCGGGTTAGGGTTAGGGTTAGGAAATGGGGAGGGATTAGGGTACAGTTTAGGGTACGACAACGATTAAGGGTTAGCGCACGTGTGAGGGCACAAGTTAGTGTTGGTGTCCTGGTTAAGATTAGGGCACGGGTGAGGGTAAGGTTTCGGGTGAGGGTCAGGGATAGAATTCGGGTTAGGGTTAGGTTTAGAAAATGGGGAGATATTAGGGCACAGTTTAGGGTACCACAACGCTTAAGGTTTAGCATACGTGTGAGGTCACTAGTTAGTGTTAGTGTACTGCTTACGATTAGGGCACGGGTGAGGGTAAGGCCTCGGAATAGGGTCACGTTAAGGGTTAGGGTTAGGGTTAGGGTTAGGGAATGGGGATTGATTAGGGTACAGGTTAGGGTACGGCAATGGCTTAGGGTTGGCGTATGTTAGAGGGCATGGGTTAGTGTTGATGTACTGGTAAAAATTAGGACACGGGTGAGGTTAAAGTTTCGGGTGAGTGTCATGGTTAGGTTTCAGGTTAGGGTTAGGGTTAGGGAATGGAGAGTGATTAGGGTACAGGTTAGGGTACCGCTGCGGTTTAGTGTTAGCGTACGTTTGAGGGCACGAGTTAGTCTTGGTGTCCTGGTTAAGATTAGGGCACGGGTGAGGGTAAAGTTTCGGGTGAGTGTCATGGTTAGGTTTCAGGTTAGGGTTAGGGTTAGGGAATGGAGAGGGAGTAGGGTACAGGTTAGGGTACGACAGTGCTTAAGGGTTAGCATAAGTGTGAGGGCACGAATTAGTGTTTGTGTACTGGTTAAGACAACGGCACCGATGAGGGTAAGGCGTCGGAAAAGGGTCACGTTCAGGGTTGGGGTTAGGGTTAGGGTTAGGGAATGGGGAGGGATTAGGGTACAGGTTAGGGTACGACAATGCTTAAGGGTTAGCGTACGTTTGAGGGCATGAGTTAGTGTTTGTGTACTGGTTAAGTTCAGGGCATTGGTTAGGGTAGGGCATCGGAAGTGGGTCACGTTTAGGAATGGGGTTAGGGTTAGGGATAAGGAATGGGGAGGGATTAGGATACAATTTAGGGTACGACAACGCTTAAGGTTTAGCGTACGTGTGAGGGGACGAGTTAGTGTTGGTGTCCTGGTTAAGTTTAGGGCACGGGTGAGGGTAAGGCTTCGGGTGAGGGTCGGGTTAGGATTCGGGTTAGGGTTAGGGTTAAGGAATGCAGAGGGATTAGGGGACAGCTTAGGGTACGACAGTGCTTAAGGGTTAGCGTTCGTGTGAGGGCAAGGATTAGTGTTAGTGTCCTGGTTAAGATTAGGGCACGGGTGAGGGTAAGGCTTCAGGTGAGGGTCAGGGTTAGGATTCGGGTTAGGGTTAGGGTTAGGGAATGGGGAGGGATTAGGGTACAGTTTAGGGTTCCACAACGTTTAAGGGTTAGCGTACGTGTGAGGGCACAAGTTAGTGTTGGTGTCCTGGTTAAGATTAGGGCACGGGTGAGGGTAAGGTTTCTGGTGAGGGTCAGGGATAGAATTCGGGTTAGGGTTAGGGTTAGGGAATGGGGAGATATTAGGGCACAGTTTAGGGTACCACAACGCTTAAGGTTTACCGTACGTGTGAGGTCACTAGTTAGTGTTAGTGTACTGCTTACGATTAGGGCACGGGTGAGGGTAAGGCCTCGGAAGAGGGTCACGTTAAGGGTTAGGGTTAGGGTTAGGGTTAGGGAATGGGGATTGATTAGGGTACAGGTTAGGGTACGGCAATGGCTTAGGGTTGGCGTACGTTAGAGGGCATGGGTTAGTGTTGATGTACTGGTTAAAATTAGGACACGGGTGAGGGTAAAGTTTCGGGTGAGTGTCATGGTTAGGTTTCAGGTTAGGGTTAGTGTTAGGGAATGGAGAGGGATTAGGGTACAAGTTAAGGTACCGCTGCGGTTTAGTGTTAGCGTACGTTTGAGGGCACGAGTTAGTCTTGGTGTCCTGGTTAAGATTAGGGCACGGGTGAGGGTAAGGCTTCAGGTGAGGGTCAGGGTTAGGATTCGGGTTAGGGTTAGGGTTAGGGAATGGAGAGGGATTAGGGTACAGGTTAGGGTACGACAATGCTTAAGGGTTAGCGTAAGTGTGAGGGCACGAGTTAGTGTTGGTGTCCTGGTTAAGATTAGGGCACGGGTGAGGGTAAGGTTTCGGGTGAGGGTCAGGGATAGAATTCGGGTTAGGGTTAGGGTTAGGGGTAGGGGTAGGGAATGGAGAGGGATTAGGGTACAGGTTAGGGTACGACAATGCTTAAGGGTTAGCATAAGTGTGAGGGCACGAGTTAGTGTTGGTGTACTGGTTAAGACAACGGCACCGATGAGGGTAAGGCCTCGGAAAAGGGTCACGTTCAGGGTTTCGCTTAGGGTTAGGGTTAGGGAATGGGGAGGGATTAGGGTACAGGATGGGGTACGACAATGCTTAAGGGTTAGCGTACGTTTGAGGGCATAAGTTAGTGTTTGTGTACTGGTTAAGATTAGGGCATTGGTTAGGGTAGGGCATCGGAAGTGGGTCAGGTTTAGGGATGGTGTTAGGGTTAGTGTTAAGGAATGGGGAGGGATTAGGGTACAATTTAGGGTACGACAACGCTTAAGGTTTAGCGTACGTGTGAGGGCACGAGTTAGTGTTGGTGTCCTGGTTAAGATTAGGGCACGGGTGAGGGTAAGGCTTCGGGTGAGGGTCAGGGTTAGGATTCGGGTTAGGGTTAGGGTTAAGGAATGCAGAGGGATTAGGGTACAGCTTAGGGTACGACAGTGCTTAAGGGTTAGCGATCGTGTGAGGGCAAGGGTTAGTGTTAGTGTCCTGGTTAAGATTAGGGCACGGGTGAGGGTAAGGCTTCAGGTCAGGGTCAGGGTTAGGATTCGGGTTAGGGTTAGGGTTAGGGAATGGGGAGGGATTAGGGTACAGTTTAGGGTACGACAACGATTAAGGGTTAGCATACGTGTGAGGGCACAAGTTAGTGTTGGTGTCCTGGTTAAGATTAGGGCACGGGTGAGGGTAAGGTTTCGGGTGAGGGTCAGGGATAGAATTCGGGTTAAGGTTAGGTTTAGAAAATGGGGAGATATTAGGGCACAGTTTAGGGTACCACAACACTTCAGGTTTAGCGTACGTGTGAGGTTACTAGTTAGTGTTAGTGTACTGCTTACGATTAGGGCACGGGTGAGGGTAAGGCCTCGGAATAGGGTCACGTTAAGGGTTAGGGTTAGGGTTAGGGTTAGGGAATGGGGATTGATTAGGGTACAGGTTAGGGTACGGGAATGGCTTAGGGTTGGCGTATGTTAGATGGAATGGGTTAGTGTTGATGTACTGGTAAAAATTAGGACACGGGTGAGGTTAAAGTTTCCGGTGAGTGTCATGGTTAGGTTTCAGGTTAGGGTTAGGGTTAGGGAATGGAGAGGGATTAGGGTACAGGTTAGGGTAACGCTGCGGTTTAGTTTTAGCATACGTTTGAGGGCACGAGTTAGTCTTGGTGTCCTGGTTAAGATTAGGGCACGGGTGAGGGTAAAGTTTCGGGTGAGTGTCATGGTTAGGTTTCAGGTTAGGGTTTGGGTTAGGGAATGGAGAGGGATTAGGGTACAGGTTAGGGTACGACAGTGCTTAAAGGTTAGCATAAGTGTGAGGGCACGAATTAGTGTTGGTGTACTGGTTAAGACAACGGCACCGATGTGGGTAAGGCGTCGGAAAAGGGTCACGTTCAGGGTTGCGGTTAGGGTTAGGGTTAGGGAATGGGGAGGGATTAGGGTACAGGTTAGGGTACGACAATGCTTAAGGTTTAGCGTACGTTTGAGGGCATGAGTTAGTGTTTGTGTACTGGTTAAGTTCAGGGCGTTGGTTAGGGTAGGGCATCGGAAGTGGGTCACGTTTAGGAATGGGGTTAGGGTTAGGGTTAAGGAATGGGGAGGGATTAGGGTACAATTTAGGGTACGACAACGCTTAACGTTTAGCGTACGTGTGAGGGGACGAGTTAATGTTGGTGTCATGGTTAACATTAGGGCACGGGTGAGGGTAAGGCTTCGGGTGAGGGTCGGTTTAGGATTCGGGTTAGGGTTAGGGTTAAGGAATGCAGAGGGATTAGGGTACAGCTTAGGGTACGACAGTGCTTAAGGGTTAGCGTTCGTGTGAGGGCAAGGGTTAGTGTTAGTGTCCTGGTTAAGATTAGGGCACGGGTGAGGGTAAGGCTTCAGGTGAGGGTCAGGGTTAGGATTCGGGTTAGGGTTAGGGTTAGGGAATGGGGAGGGATTAGGGTACAGTTTAAGGTACGACAACGATTAAGGGTTAGCGCACGTGTGAGGGCACAAGTTAGTGTTGGTGTCCTGGTTAAGATTAGGGCACGGGTGAGGGTAAGGTTTCGGGTGAGGGTCAGGGATAGAATTCGGGTTAGGGTTAGGTTTAGAAAATGGGGAGATATTAGGGCACAGTTTAGGGTACCACAACGCTTAAGGTTTAGCATACGTGTGAGGTCACTAGTTAGTGTTAGTGTACTGCTTACGATTAGGGCACGGGTGAGGGTAAGGCCTCGGAATAGGGTCACGTTAAGGATTAGGGTTAGGGTTAGGGTTAGGGAATGGGGATTGATTAGGGTACAGGTTAGGGTACGGCAATGGCTTAGGGTTGGCGTATGTTAGAGGGCATGGGTTAGTGTTGATGTACTGGTAAAAATTAGGACACGGGTGAGGTTAAAGTTTCGGGTGAGTGTCATGGTTAGGTTTCAGGTTAGGGTTAGGGTTAGGGAATGGAGAGTGATTAGGGTACAGGTTAGGGTACCGCTGCGGTTTAGTGTTAGCGTACGTTTGAGGGCACGAGTTAGTCTTGGTGTCCTGGTTAAGATTAGGGCACGGGTGAGGGTAAAGTTTCGGGTGAGTGTCATGGTTAGGTTTCAGGTTAGGGTTAGGGTTAGGGAATGGAGAGGGAGTAGGGTACAGGTTAGGGTACGACAGTGCTTAAGGGTTAGCATAAGTGTGAGGGCACGAATTAGTGTTGGTGTACTGGTTAAGACAACGGCACCGATGAGGGTAAGGCGTCGGAAAAGGGTCACGTTCAGGGTTGGGGTTAGGGTTAAGGTTAGGGAATGGGGAGGGATTAGGGTACAGGTTAGGGTACGACAATGCTTAAGGGTTAGCGTACGTTTGAGGGCATGAGTTAGTGTTTGTGTACTGGTTAAGTTCAGGGCATTGGTTAGGGTAGGGCATCGGAAGTGGGTCACGTTTAGGAATGGGGTTAGGGTTAGGGATAAGGAATGGGGAGGGATTAGGATACAATTTAGGGTACGACAACGCTTAAGGTTTAGCGTACGTGTGAGGGGACGAGTTAGTGTTGGTGTCCTGGTTAAGTTTAGGGCACGGGTGAGGGTAAGGCTTCGGGTGAGGGTCGGGTTAGGATTCGGGTTAGGGTTAGGGTTAAGGAATGCAGAGGGATTAGGGGACAGCTTAGGGTACGACAGTGCTTAAGGGTTAGCGTTCGTGTGAGGGCAAGGATTAGTGTTAGTGTCCTGGTTAAGATTAGGGCACGGGTGAGGGTAAGGCTTCAGGTGAGGGTCAGGGTTAGGATTCGGGTTAGGGTTAGGGTTAGGGAATGGGGAGGGATTAGGGTACAGTTTAGGGTTCCACAACGTTTAAGGGTTAGCGTACGTGTGAGGGCACAAGTTAGTGTTGGTGTCCTGGTTAAGATTAGGGCACGGGTGAGGGTAAGGTTTCTGGTGAGGGTCAGGGATAGAATTCGGGTTAGGGTTAGGGTTAGGGAATGGGGAGATATTAGGGCACAGTTTAGGGTACCACAACGCTTAAGGTTTACCGTACGTGTGAGGTCACTAGTTAGTGTTAGTGTACTGCTTACGATTAGGGCACGGGTGAGGGTAAGGCCTCGGAAGAGGGTCACGTTAAGGGTTAGGGTTAGGGTTAGGGTTAGGGAATGGGGATTGATTAGGGTACAGGTTAGGGTACGGCAATGGCTTAGGGTTGGCGTACGTTAGAGGGCATGGGTTAGTGTTGATGTACTGGTTAAAATTAGGACACGGGTGAGGGTAAAGTTTCGGGTGAGTGTCATGGTTAGGTTTCAGGTTAGGGTTAGTGTTAGGGAATGGAGAGGGATTAGGGTACAAGTTAAGGTACCGCTGCGGTTTAGTGTTAGCGTACGTTTGAGGGCACGAGTTAGTCTTGGTGTCCTGGTTAAGATTAGGGCACGGGTGAGGGTAAGGCTTCAGGTGAGGGTCAGGGTTAGGATTCGGGTTAGGGTTAGGGTTAGGGAATGGAGAGGGATTAGGGTACAGGTTAGGGTACGACAATGCTTAAGGGTTAGCGTAAGTGTGAGGGCACGAGTTAGTGTTGGTGTCCTGGTTAAGATTAGGGCACGGGTGAGGGTAAGGTTTCGGGTGAGGGTCAGGGATAGAATTCGGGTTAGGGTTAGGGTTAGGGGTAGGGGTAGGGAATGGAGAGGGATTAGGGTACAGGTTAGGGTACGACAATGCTTAAGGGTTAGCGTAAGTGTGAGGGCACGAGTTAGTGTTGGTGTACTGGTTAAGACAACGGCACCGATGAGGGTAAGGCCTCGGAAAAGGGTCACGTTCAGGGTTTCGCTTAGGGTTAGGGTTAGGGAATGGGGAGGGATTAGGGTACAGGATGGGGTACGACAATGCTTAAGGGTTAGCGTACGTTTGAGGGCATAAGTTAGTGTTTGTGTACTGGTTAAGATTAGGGCATTGGTTAGGGTAGGGCATCGGAAGTGGGTCAGGTTTAGGGATGGTGTTAGGGTTAGTGTTAAGGAATGGGGAGGGATTAGGGTACAATTTAGGGTACGACAACGCTTAAGGTTTAGCGTACGTGTGAGGGCACGAGTTAGTGTTGGTGTCCTGGTTAAGATTAGGGCACGGGTGAGGGTAAGGCTTCGGGTGAGGGTCAGGGTTAGGATTCGGGTTAGGGTTAGGGTTAAGGAATGCAGAGGGATTAGGGTACAGCTTAGGGTACGACAGTGCTTAAGGGTTAGCGATCGTGTGAGGGCAAGGGTTAGTGTTAGTGTCCTGGTTAAGATTAGGGCACGGGTGAGGGTAAGGCTTCAGGTCAGGGTCAGGGTTAGGATTCGGGTTAGGGTTAGGGTTAGGGAATGGGGAGGGATTAGGGTACAGTTTAGGGTACGACAACGATTAAGGGTTAGCATACGTGTGAGGGCACAAGTTAGTGTTGGTGTCCTGGTTAAGATTAGGGCACGGGTGAGGGTAAGGTTTCGGGTGAGGGTCAGGGATAGAATTCGGGTTAAGGTTAGGTTTAGAAAATGGGGAGATATTAGGGCACAGTTTAGGGTACCACAACACTTCAGGTTTAGCGTACGTGTGAGGTTACTAGTTAGTGTTAGTGTACTGCTTACGATTAGGGCACGGGTGAGGGTAAGGCCTCGGAATAGGGTCACGTTAAGGGTTAGGGTTAGGGTTAGGGTTAGGGAATGGGGATTGATTAGGGTACAGGTTAGGGTACGGGAATGGCTTAGGGTTGGCGTATGTTAGATGGAATGGGTTAGTGTTGATGTACTGGTAAAAATTAGGACACGGGTGAGGTTAAAGTTTCCGGTGAGTGTCATGGTTAGGTTTCAGGTTAGGGTTAGGGTTAGGGAATGGAGAGGGATTAGGGTACAGGTTAGGGTAACGCTGCGGTTTAGTTTTAGCATACGTTTGAGGGCACGAGTTAGTCTTGGTGTCCTGGTTAAGATTAGGGCACGGGTGAGGGTAAAGTTTCGGGTGAGTGTCATGGTTAGGTTTCAGGTTAGGGTTTGGGTTAGGGAATGGAGAGGGATTAGGGTACAGGTTAGGGTACGACAGTGCTTAAAGGTTAGCATAAGTGTGAGGGCACGAATTAGTGTTGGTGTACTGGTTAAGACAACGGCACCGATGTGGGTAAGGCGTCGGAAAAGGGTCACGTTCAGGGTTGCGGTTAGGGTTAGGGTTAGGGAATGGGGAGGGATTAGGGTACAGGTTAGGGTACGACAATGCTTAAGGTTTAGCGTACGTTTGAGGGCATGAGTTAGTGTTTGTGTACTGGTTAAGTTCAGGGCGTTGGTTAGGGTAGGGCATCGGAAGTGGGTCACGTTTAGGAATGGGGTTAGGGTTAGGGTTAAGGAATGGGGAGGGATTAGGGTACAATTTAGGGTACGACAACGCTTAACGTTTAGCGTACGTGTGAGGGGACGAGTTAATGTTGGTGTCATGGTTAACATTAGGGCACGGGTGAGGGTAAGGCTTCGGGTGAGGGTCGGTTTAGGATTCGGGTTAGGGTTAGGGTTAAGGAATGCAGAGGGATTAGGGTACAGCTTAGGGTACGACAGTGCTTAAGGGTTAGCGTTCGTGTGAGGGCAAGGGTTAGTGTTAGTGTCCTGGTTAAGATTAGGGCACGGGTGAGGGTAAGGCTTCAGGTGAGGGTCAGGGTTAGGATTCGGGTTAGGGTTAGGGTTAGGGAATGGGGAGGGATTAGGGTACAGTTTAAGGTACGACAACGATTAAGGGTTAGCGCACGTGTGAGGGCACAAGTTAGTGTTGGTGTCCTGGTTAAGATTAGGGCACGGGTGAGGGTAAGGTTTCGGGTGAGGGTCAGGGATAGAATTCGGGTTAGGGTTAGGTTTAGAAAATGGGGAGATATTAGGGCACAGTTTAGGGTACCACAACGCTTAAGGTTTAGCATACGTGTGAGGTCACTAGTTAGTGTTAGTGTACTGCTTACGATTAGGGCACGGGTGAGGGTAAGGCCTCGGAATAGGGTCACGTTAAGGATTAGGGTTAGGGTTAGGGTTAGGGAATGGGGATTGATTAGGGTACAGGTTAGGGTACGGCAATGGCTTAGGGTTGGCGTATGTTAGAGGGCATGGGTTAGTGTTGATGTACTGGTAAAAATTAGGACACGGGTGAGGTTAAAGTTTCGGGTGAGTGTCATGGTTAGGTTTCAGGTTAGGGTTAGGGTTAGGGAATGGAGAGTGATTAGGGTACAGGTTAGGGTACCGCTGCGGTTTAGTGTTAGCGTACGTTTGAGGGCACGAGTTAGTCTTGGTGTCCTGGTTAAGATTAGGGCACGGGTGAGGGTAAAGTTTCGGGTGAGTGTCATGGTTAGGTTTCAGGTTAGGGTTAGGGTTAGGGAATGGAGAGGGAGTAGGGTACAGGTTAGGGTACGACAGTGCTTAAGGGTTAGCATAAGTGTGAGGGCACGAATTAGTGTTGGTGTACTGGTTAAGACAACGGCACCGATGAGGGTAAGGCGTCGGAAAAGGGTCACGTTCAGGGTTGGGGTTAGGGTTAAGGTTAGGGAATGGGGAGGGATTAGGGTACAGGTTAGGGTACGACAATGCTTAAGGGTTAGCGTACGTTTGAGGGCATGAGTTAGTGTTTGTGTACTGGTTAAGTTCAGGGCATTGGTTAGGGTAGGGCATCGGAAGTGGGTCACGTTTAGGAATGGGGTTAGGGTTAGGGATAAGGAATGGGGAGGGATTAGGATACAATTTAGGGTACGACAACGCTTAAGGTTTAGCGTACGTGTGAGGGGACGAGTTAGTGTTGGTGTCCTGGTTAAGTTTAGGGCACGGGTGAGGGTAAGGCTTCGGGTGAGGGTCGGGTTAGGATTCGGGTTAGGGTTAGGGTTAAGGAATGCAGAGGGATTAGGGGACAGCTTAGGGTACGACAGTGCTTAAGGGTTAGCGTTCGTGTGAGGGCAAGGATTAGTGTTAGTGTCCTGGTTAAGATTAGGGCACGGGTGAGGGTAAGGCTTCAGGTGAGGGTCAGGGTTAGGATTCGGGTTAGGGTTAGGGTTAGGGAATGGGGAGGGATTAGGGTACAGTTTAGGGTTCCACAACGTTTAAGGGTTAGCGTACGTGTGAGGGCACAAGTTAGAGTTGGTGTCCTGGTTAAGATTAGGGCACGGGTGAGGGTAAGGTTTCTGGTGAGGGTCAGGGATAGAATTCGGGTTAGGGTTAGGGTTAGGGAATGGGGAGATATTAGGGCACAGTTTAGGGTACCACAACGCTTAAGGTTTACCGTACGTGTGAGGTCACTAGTTAGTGTTAGTGTACTGCTTACGATTAGGGCACGGGTGAGGGTAAGGCCTCGGAAGAGGGTCACGTTAAGGGTTAGGGTTAGGGTTAGGGTTAGGGAATGGGGATTGATTAGGGTACAGGTTAGGGTACGGCAATGGCTTAGGGTTGGCGTACGTTAGAGGGCATGGGTTAGTGTTGATGTACTGGTTAAAATTAGGACACGGGTGAGGGTAAAGTTTCGGGTGAGTGTCATGGTTAGGTTTCAGGTTAGGGTTAGTGTTAGGGAATGGAGAGGGATTAGGGTACAAGTTAAGGTACCGCTGCGGTTTAGTGTTAGCGTACGTTTGAGGGCACGAGTTAGTCTTGGTGTCCTGGTTAAGATTAGGGCACGGGTGAGGGTAAGGCTTCAGGTGAGGGTCAGGGTTAGGATTCGGGTTAGGGTTAGGGTTAGGGAATGGAGAGGGATTAGGGTACAGGTTAGGGTACGACAATGCTTAAGGGTTAGCGTAAGTGTGAGGGCACGAGTTAGTGTTGGTGTCCTGGTTAAGATTAGGGCACGGGTGAGGGTAAGGTTTCGGGTGAGGGTCAGGGATAGAATTCGGGTTAGGGTTAGGGTTAGGGTTAGGGGTAGGGAATGGAGAGGGATTAGGGTACAGGTTAGGGTACGACAATGCTTAAGGGTTAGCGTAAGTGTGAGGGCACGAGTTAGTGTTGGTGTACTGGTTAAGACAACGGCACCGATGAGGGTAAGGCCTCGGAAAAGGGTCACGTTCAGGGTTTCGCTTAGGGTTAGGGTTAGGGAATGGGGAGGGATTAGGGTACAGGATGGGGTACGACAATGCTTAAGGGTTAGCGTACGTTTGAGGGCATAAGTTAGTGTTTGTGTACTGGTTAAGATTAGGGCATTGGTTAGGGTAGGGCATCGGAAGTGGGTCAGGTTTAGGGATGGTGTTAGGGTTAGTGTTAAGGAATGGGGAGGGATTAGGGTACAATTTAGGGTATGACAACGCTTAAGGTTTAGCGTACGTGTGAGGGCACGAGTTAGTGTTGGTGTCCTGGTTAAGATTAGGGCACGGGTGAGGGTAAGGCTTCGGGTGAGGGTCAGGGTTAGGATTCGGGTTAGGGTTAGGGTTAAGGAATGCAGAGGGATTAGGGTACAGCTTAGGGTACGACAGTGCTTAAGGGTTAGCGATCGTGTGAGGGCAAGGGTTAGTGTTAGTGTCCTGGTTAAGATTAGGGCACGGGTGAGGGTAAGGCTTCAGGTCAGGGTCAGGGTTAGGATTCGGGTTAGGGTTAGGGTTAGGGAATGGGGAGGGATTAGGGTACAGTTTAGGGTACGACAACGATTAAGGGTTAGCATACGTGTGAGGGCACAAGTTAGTGTTGGTGTCCTGGTTAAGATTAGGGCACGGGTGAGGGTAAGGTTTCGGGTGAGGGTCAGGGATAGAATTCGGGTTAAGGTTAGGTTTAGAAAATGGGGAGATATTAGGGCACAGTTTAGGGTACCACAACACTTCAGGTTTAGCGTACGTGTGAGGTTACTAGTTAGTGTTAGTGTACTGCTTACGATTAGGGCACGGGTGAGGGTAAGGCCTCGGAATAGGGTCACGTTAAGGGTTTGGGTTAGGGTTAGGGTTAGGGAATGGGGATTGATTAGGGTACAGGTTAGGGTACGGGAATGGCTTAGGGTTGGCGTATGTTAGATGGAATGGGTTAGTGTTGATGTACTGGTAAAAATTAGGACACGGGTGAGGTTAAAGTTTCGGGTGAGTGTCATGGTTAGGTTTCAGGTTAGGGTTAGGGTTAGGGAATGGAGAGGGATTAGGGTACAGGTTAGGGTAACGCTGCGGTTTAGTTTTAGCATACGTTTGAGGGCACGAGTTAGTCTTGGTGTCCTGGTTAAGATTAGGGCACGGGTGAGGGTAAAGTTTCGGGTGAGTGTCATGGTTAGGTTTCAGGTTAGGGTTTGGGTTAGGGAATGGAGAGGGATTAGGGTACAGGTTAGGGTACGACAGTGCTTAAAGGTTAGCATAAGTGTGAGGGCACGAATTAGTGTTGGTGTACTGGTTAAGACAACGGCACCGATGTGGGTAAGGCGTCGGAAAAGGGTCACGTTCAGGGTTGCGGTTAGGGTTAGGGTTAGGGAATGGGGAGGGATTAGGGTACAGGTTAGGGTACGACAATGCTTAAGGTTTAGCGTACGTTTGAGGGCATGAGTTAGTGTTTGTGTACTGGTTAAGTTCAGGGCGTTGGTTAGGGTAGGGCATCGGAAGTGGGTCACGTTTAGGAATGGGGTTAGGGTTAGGGTTAAGGAATGGGGAGGGATTAGGGTACAATTTAGGGTACGACAACGCTTAACGTTTAGCGTACGTGTGAGGGGACGAGTTAATGTTGGTGTCATGGTTAAGATTAGGGCACGGGTGAGGGTAAGGCTTCGGGTGAGGGTCGGTTTAGGATTCGGGTTAGGGTTAGGGTTAAGGAATGCAGAGGGATTAGGGTACAGCTTAGGGTACGACAGTGCTTAAGGGTTAGCGTTCGTGTGAGGGCAAGGGTTAGTGTTAGTGTCCTGGTTAAGATTAGGGCACGAGTGAGGGTAAGGCTTCAGGTGAGGGTCAGGGTTAGGATTCGGGTTAGGGTTAGGGTTAGGGAATGGGGAGGGATTAGGGTACAGTTTAGGGTACGACAACGATTAAGGGTTAGCGCACGTGTGAGGGCACAAGTTAGTGTTGGTGTCCTGGTTAAGATTAGGGCACGGGTGAGGGTAAGGTTTCGGGTGAGGGTCAGGGATAGAATTCGGGTTAGGGTTAGGTTTAGAAAATGGGGAGATATTAGGGCACAGTTTAGGGTACCACAACGCTTAAGGTTTAGCATACGTGTGAGGTCACTAGTTAGTGTTAGTGTACTGCTTACGATTAGGGCACGGGTGAGGGTAAGGCCTCGGAATAGGGTCACGTTAAGGGTTAGGGTTAGGGTTAGGGTTAGGGAATGGGGATTGATTAGGGTACAGGTTAGGGTACGGCAATGGCTTAGGGTTGGCGTATGTTAGAGGGCATGGGTTAGTGTTGATGTACTGGTAAAAATTAGGACACGGGTGAGGTTAAAGTTTCGGGTGAGTGTCATGGTTAGGTTTCAGGTTAGGGTTAGGGTTAGGGAATGGAGAGTGATTAGGGTACAGGTTAGGGTACCGCTGCGGTTTAGTGTTAGCGTACGTTTGAGGGCACGAGTTAGTCTTGGTGTCCTGGTTAAGATTAGGGCACGGGTGAGGGTAAAGTTTCGGGTGAGTGTCATGGTTAGGTTTCAGGTTAGGGTTAGGGTTAGGGAATGGAGAGGGAGTAGGGTACAGGTTAGGGTACGACAGTGCTTAAGGGTTAGCATAAGTGTGAGGGCACGAATTAGTGTTGGTGTACTGGTTAAGACAACGGCACCGATGAGGGTAAGGCGTCGGAAAAGGGTCACGTTCAGGGTTGGGGTTAGGGTTAAGGTTAGGGAATGGGGAGGGATTAGGGTACAGGTTAGGGTACGACAATGCTTAAGGGTTAGCGTACGTTTGAGGGCATGAGTTAGTGTTTGTGTACTGGTTAAGTTCAGGGCATTGGTTAGGGTAGGGCATCGGAAGTGGGTCACGTTTAGGAATGGGGTTAGGGTTAGGGATAAGGAATGGGGAGGGATTAGGATACAATTTAGGGTACGACAACGCTTAAGGTTTAGCGTACGTGTGAGGGGACGAGTTAGTGTTGGTGTCCTGGTTAAGTTTAGGGCACGGGTGAGGGTAAGGCTTCGGGTGAGGGTCGGGTTAGGATTCGGGTTAGGGTTAGGGTTAAGGAATGCAGAGGGATTAGGGGACAGCTTAGGGTACGACAGTGCTTAAGGGTTAGCGTTCGTGTGAGGGCAAGGATTAGTGTTAGTGTCCTGGTTAAGATTAGGGCACGGGTGAGGGTAAGGCTTCAGGTGAGGGTCAGGGTTAGGATTCGGGTTAGGGTTAGGGTTAGGGAATGGGGAGGGATTAGGGTACAGTTTAGGGTTCCACAACGTTTAAGGGTTAGCGTACGTGTGAGGGCACAGGTTAGTGTTGGTGTCCTGGTTAAGATTAGGGCACGGGTGAGGGTAAGGTTTCTGGTGAGGGTCAGGGATAGAATTCGGGTTAGGGTTAGGGTTAGGGAATGGGGAGATATTAGGGCACAGTTTAGGGTACCACAACGCTTAAGGTTTACCGTACGTGTGAGGTCACTAGTTAGTGTTAGTGTACTGCTTACGATTAGGGCACGGGTGAGGGTAAGGCCTCGGAAGAGGGTCACGTTAAGGGTTAGGGTTAGGGTTAGGGTTAGGGAATGGGGATTGATTAGGGTACAGGTGAGGGTACGGCAATGGCTTAGGGTTGGCGTACGTTAGAGGGCATGGGTTAGTGTTGATGTACTGGTTAAAATTAGGACACGGGTGAGGGTAAAGTTTCGGGTGAGTGTCATGGTTAGGTTTCAGGTTAGGGTTAGTGTTAGGGAATGGAGAGGGATTAGGGTACAAGTTAAGGTACCGCTGCGGTTTAGTGTTAGCGTACGTTTGAGGGCACGAGTTAGTCTTGGTGTCCTGGTTAAGATTAGGGCACGGGTGAGGGTAAGGCTTCAGGTGAGGGTCAGGGTTAGGATTCGGGTTAGGGTTAGGGTTAGGGAATGGAGAGGGATTAGGGTACAGGTTAGGGTACGACAATGCTTAAGGGTTAGCGTAAGTGTGAGGGCACGAGTTAGTGTTGGTGTCCTGGTTAAGATTAGGGCACGGGTGAGGGTAAGGTTTCGGGTGAGGGTCAGGGATAGAATTCGGGTTAGGGTTAGGGTTAGGGTTAGGGGTAGGGAATGGAGAGGGATTAGGGTACAGGTTAGGGTACGACAATGCTTAAGGGTTAGCGTAAGTGTGAGGGCACGAGTTAGTGTTGGTGTACTGGTTAAGACAACGGCACCGATGAGGGTAAGGCCTCGGAAAAGGGTCACGTTCAGGGTTTCGCTTAGGGTTAGGGTTAGGGAATGGGGAGGGATTAGGGTACAGGATGGGGTACGACAATGCTTACGGGTTAGCGTACGTTTGAGGGCATAAGTTAGTGTTTGTGTACTGGTTAAGATTAGGGCATTGGTTAGGGTAGGGCATCGGAAGTGGGTCAGGTTTAGGGATGGGGTTAGGGTTAGGGTTAAGGAATGGGGAGGGATTAGGGTACAATTTAGGGTACGACAACGCTTAAGGTTTAGCGTACGTGTGAGGGCACGAGTTAGTGTTGGTGTCCTGGTTAAGATTAGGGCACGGGTGAGGGTAAGGCTTCGGGTGAGGGTCAGGGTTAGGATTCGGGTTAGGGTTAGGGTTAAGGAATGCAGAGGTATTAGGGTACAGCTTAGGGTACGACAGTGCTTAAGGGTTAGCGTTCGTGTGAGGGCAAGCGTTAGTGTTAGTGTCCTGGTTAAGATTAGGGCACGGGTGAGGGTAAGGCTTCAGGTGAGGGTCAGGGTTAGGATTCGGGTTAGGGTTAGGGTTAGGGAATGGGGAGGGATTAGGGTACAGTTTAGGGTACGACAACGATTAAGGGTTAGCGCACGTGTGAGGGCACAAGTTAGTGTTCGTGTCCTGGTTAAGATTACGGCACGGGTGAGGGTAAGGTTTCGGGTGAGTGTCAGGGATAGAATTCGGGTTAGGGTTAGGTTTAGAAAATGGGGAGATATTAGGGCACAGTTTAGGGTACCACAACACTTAAGGTTTAGCGTATGTGTGAGGTCACTAGTTAGTGTTAGTGTACTGCTTACGATTAGGGCACGGGTGAGGGTAAGGCCTCGGAATAGGGTCACTTTAAGGGTTAGGGTTAGGGTTAGGGTTAGGGAATGGGGATTGATTAGGGTACAGGTTAGGGTACGGCAATGGCTTAGGGTTGGCGTATGTTAGAGGGCATGGGTTAGTGTTGATGTACTGGTAAAAATTAGGACACGGGTGAGGTTAAAGGTTCGGGTGAGTGTCATGGTTAGGTTTCAGGTTAGGGTTAGGGTTAGGGATTGGAGAGGGATTAGGATACAGGTTAGGGTACCGCTGCGGTTTAGTGTTAGCGTACGTTTGAGGGCACGAGTTAGTCTTGGTGTCCTGGTTAAGATTAAGGCACGGGTGAGGGTAAAGTTTCGGGTGAGTGTCATGGTTAGTTTCCAGGTTAGGCTTAGGGTTAGGGAATGGAGAGGGATTAGGGTACAGGTTAGGGTACGACAGTGCTTAAGGGTTAGCATAAGTGTGAGGGCACGAATTAGTGTTGGTGTACTGGTTAAGACAACGGCACCGATGAGGGTAAGGCGTCGGAAAAGGGTCACGTCAGGGTTGCGGTTAGGGTTAGGGTTAGGGAATGGGGAGGGATTAGGGTACAGGTTAGGGTACGACAATGCTTAAGGGTTAGCGTACGTTTGAGGGCATGAGTTAGTGTTTTTGTACTGGTTAAGTTCATGGCATTGGTTAGGGTAGGGCATCGGAAGTGGGTCACGTTTAGGAAAGGGGTTACGGTTAGGGTTAAGGAATGGGGAGGGATTAGGGTACAATTTAGGGTACGACAACGCTTAAGGTTTAGCGTACGTGTGAGGGGACGAGTTAGTGTTGGTGTCCTGGTTAAGATTAGGGCACGGGTGAGGGTAAGGTTTCGGGTGATGGTCAGGGATAGAATTCGGGTTAGGGTTAGGGTTAGGGAATGGGGAGATATTAGGGCACAGTTTAGGGTACCACAACGCTTAAGGTTTAGCGTACGTGTGAGGTCACTAGTTAGTGTTAGTGTACTGCTTACGATTAGGGCACGGGTGAGGGTAAGGCCTCAGAAGAGGGTCACGTTAAGGGTTAGGGTTAGGGTTAGGGTTAGGGAATGGGGATTGATTAGGGTACAGGTTAGGGTACGGCAATGGCTTAGGGTTGGCGTACGGTAGAGGGCATGGGTTAGTGTTGATGTACTGGTTAAAATTAGGACACGGGTGAGGGTAATGTTTCGGGTGAGTGTCATGGTTAGGTTTCAGGTTAGGGTTAGGGTTAGGGAATGGAGAGGGATTAGGGTACAGGTTAGGGTACGGCTGCGGTTTAGTGTTAGCGTACGTTTGAGGGCACGAGTTAGTCTTGGTGTCCTGGTTAAGATTAGGGCACGGGTGAGGGTAAGGCTTCTTGTGAGGGTCAGGGTTAGGATTCGCGTTAGGGTTAGGGTTAGGGTTAGGGAATGGAGAGGGATTAGGGTACAGGTTAGGGTACGACAATGCTTAAGGGTTAGCGTAAGTGTGAGGGCACGAGTTAGTGTTGGTGTACTGGTTAAGACAACGGCACCGATGAGGGTAAGGCCTCGGAAAAGGGTCACGTTCAGGGTTTCGCTTAGGGTTAGGGTTAGGTATTGGGGAGGGATTAGGGTACAGGATGGCGTACGACAATGCTTAAGGGTTAGCGTACGTTTGAGGGCATGAGTTAGTGTTTGTGTACTGGTTAAGAATATGGCGTTGTTTAGGGTAGGACATCGGAAGTGGGTCAGGTTTAGGGATGGGGTTAGGGTTAGGGTTAAGGAATGGGGAGGGATTAGGGTACAATTTCGGGTACGACAACGTTTAAGGTTTAGCGTACGTGTGAGGGCACGAGTTAGTGTTGGTGTCCTGGTTAAGATTAGGGCACGGGTGAGGGTAATGCTTCGGGTGAGGGTCAGGGTTAGGATTCGGGTTAGTGTTAGGGTTAAGGAATGCAGAGGGATTAGGGTACAGCTTAGGGTACGACAGTGCTTAAGGGTTAGCGTTCGTGTGAGGGCAAGGATTAGTGTTAGTGTCCTGGTTAAGATTAGGGCACGGGTGAGGGTAAGGCTTCAGGTGAGGGTCAGGGTTAGGATTCGGGTTAGGTTTAGGGTTAGGGAATGGGGAGGGATTAGGGTACAGTTTAGGGTACGACAACGATTAAGGGTTAGCGTACGTGTGAGGGCACAAGTTAGTGTTGGTGTCCTCGTTAAGATTAGGGCAAGGGTGAGGGTAAGGTTTCGGGTGAGGGTCAGGGATAGAATTCGGGTTAGGGTTAGGGTTAGGGAATGGGGAGATATTAGGGCACAGTTTAGGGTACCACAACGCTTAAGGTTTAGCGTACGTGTGAGGTCACTAGTTAGTGTTAGTGTACTGCTTACGATTAGGGCACGGGTGAGGGTAAGGCCTCGGAAGAGGGTCACGTTAAGGGTTAGGGTTAGGGTTAGGGTTAGGGAATGGGGATTGATTAGGGTACAGGTTAGGGTACGGCAATGGCTTAGGGTTGGCGTACGTTAGAGGGCATGGGTTAGTGTTGATGTACTGGTTAAAATTAGGACACGGGTGAGGGTAAAGTTTCGGGTGAGTGTCATGGTTAGGTTTCAGGTTAGGGTTAGGGTTAGGGAATGGAGAGGGATTAGCGTACAGGTTAGGGTACCGCTGCGGTTTAGTGTTAGCGTACGTTTGAGGGCACGAGTTAGTCTTGGTGTCCTGGTTAAGATTAGGGCACGGGTGAGGGTAAGGCTTCGGGTGAGGGTCAGGGTTAGGATTCGGGTTAGGGTTAGGGTTAGGGAATGGAGAGGGATTAGGGTACAGGTTAGGGTACGACAATGCTTAAGGGTTAGCGTAAGTGTGAGGGCACGAGTTAGTGTTGGTGTCCTGGTTAAGATTAGGGCACGGGTGAGGGTAAGGTTTCGGGTGAGGGTCAGGGATAGAATTCGGGTTAGGGTTAGGATTAGGGAATGGGGAGATATTAGGGCACAGTTTAGGGTACCAGAACGCATAAGGTTTAGCGTACGTGTGAGGTCACTAGTTAGTGTTAGTGTACTGCTTACGATTAGGGCACGGGTGAGGGTAAGGCCTCGGAAGAGGGTCACGTTAAGGGTTAGGGTTAGGGTTAGGGTTAGGGAATGGGGATTGATTAGGGTACAGGTTAGGGTACGACAATGCTTAAGGATTAGCGTACGTTTGAGGGCATGAGTTAGTGTTTGTGTACTGGTTAAGATTAGGGCATTGGTTAGGGTAAGGCATCGGAAGTGGGTCAGGTTTAGGGATGGGGTTAGGGTTAGGGTTAAGGAATGGGGAGGGATTAGGGTACAATTTAGGGTACGACAACGCTTAAGGTTTAGCGTACGTGTGAGGGCACGGGTTAGTGTTGGTGTCCTGGTTAAGATTAGGGCACGGGTGAGGGTAAGGCTTCGGGTGTGGGTCAGGGTTAGGATTCGGGTTAGGGTTAAGGTTAAGGAATGCAGAGGGATTAGGGTACAGCTTAGGGTACGACAGTGCTTAAGGGTTAGCGTTCGTGTGAGGGCAAGGGTTAGTGTTAGTGTCCTGGTTAAGATTAGGGCACGGGTGAGGGTAAGGTTTCAGGTGAGGGTCAGGGTTAGGATTCGGGTTAGGGTTAGGGTTAGGGAATGGGGAGGGATTAGGGTACAGTTTAGGGTACGAAAGCGATTAACGGTTAGCGTACGTGTGAGGGCACGAGTTAGTGTTGGTGTCCTGGTTAAGATTAGGTCACGGGTGAGGGTAAGGTTTCTGGTGAGTGTCAGGGATAGAATTCGGGTTAGGGTTAGGGTTAGGGAATGGGGAGATATTAGGGCACAGTTTAGGGTACCACAACGCTTAAGGTTTAGCGTACGTGTGAGGTCACTAGTTAGTGTTAGTGTACTGCTTACGATTAGGGCACGGGTGAGGGTAAGGCCTCGGAAGAGGGTCACGTTAAGGGTTAGGGTTAGGGTTAGGGTTAGGGAATGGGGATTGATTAGGGTACAGGTTAGGGTACGGCAATGGCTTAGGGTTGGCGTACGTTAGAGGGCATGGGTTAGTGTTGATGTACTGGGTAAAATTTGGACACGGGTGAGGATAAAGTTTCGGGAGAGTGTCATGGTTAGGTTTCAGGTTAGGGTTAGGGTTAGGGAATGGAGAGGGATTAGGGTACAGGTTAGGGTAACGCTGCGGTTTAGTGTTAGCGTACGTTTGAGGGCACGAGTTAGTCTTGGTGTCCTGGTTAAGATTAGGGCACGGGTGAGGGTAAGGCTTCGGGTGAGGGTCAGGGTTAGGATTCGGGTTAGGTTAGGGTTAGGAAATGGAGAGGGATTAGGGTACAGGTTAGGGTACAACAATGCTTAAGGGTTAACGTAAGTGTGAGGGCACGAGTTAGTGTTGGTGTACTGGTTAAGACAACGGCACCGATGAGGGTAAGGCCTCGGAAAAGGGTCACGTTCAGGGTTTCGCTTAGGGTTAGGGTTAGGGAATGGGAGGGATTAGGGTACAGGATAGGGTACGAAAATGCTTAAGGGTTAGCGTACGTTTGAGGGCATGAGTTAGTGTTTGTGTACTGGTTAAGATTAGGGCATTAGCTAGGGTAGGGCATCGGAAGTGGGTCAGGTTTAGGGATGGGGTTAGGGTTAGGGTTAAGGAATGGGGAGGGATTAGGGTACAATTTAGGGTACGACAACGCTTAAGGTTTAGCGTAAGTGTGAGGGCACGAGTTAGTGTTGGTGTCCTGGTTAAGATTAGGGCACGGGTGAGGGTAAGGCTTCGGGTGAGGGTCAGGGTTAGGATTCGGGTTAGGGTTAGGGTTAAGGAATGCAGAGGGATTAGGGTACAGCTTAGGGTACGACAGTGCTTAAGGGTTAGCGTTCGTGTGAGGGCAAGGGTTAGTGTTAGTGTCCTGGTTAAGATTAGGGCACATGTGAGGGTAAGGCTTCAGGTGACGGTCAGGGTTAGGATTCGGGTTAGGGTTAGGGTTAGGGAATGGGGAGGGATTAGGGTACAGTTTAGGGTACGAAAGCGATTAACGGTTAGCGTACGTGTGAGGGCACGAATTAGTGTTGGTGTTCTGGTTAAGATTAGGGCACGTGTGAGGGTAAGGTTTCTGGTGAGGGTCAGGGACAGAATTCGGGTTAGGGTTAGGGTTAGGGAATGGGGAGATATTAGGGCACAGTTTAGGGTACCACAACGCTTAAGGTTTAGCGTACGTGTGAGGTCACTAGTTAGTGTTAGTGTACTGCTTACGATTAGGGCACGGGTGAGGGTAAGGTCTCGGAAGAGGGTCACGTTAAGGGTTACGGTTAGGGTTAGGGTTAGGGAATGGGGATTGATTAGGGTACAGGTTAGGGTATGGCAATGGCTTAGGGTTAGCGTACGTTAGAGGGCATGGGTTAGTGTTGATGTACTGGTTAAAATTAGGACACGGGTGAGGGTGAAGTTTCGGGTAGGTGTCATGGTTACGTTTCAGGTTAGGGTTAGGGTTAGGGAATGGAGAGGGATTAGGGTACAGGTTAGTGTACGACAATGCTTAAGGGTTAGCGTAAATGTGAGGGCACAAGTTAGTGTTGGTGTACTGGTTAAGACAACGGCACCGATGAGGGTAAGGCCTCGGAAAAGGGTCACGTTCAGGGTTTCGCTTAGGGTTAGGGTTAGGGAATGGGGAGGGATTAGGGTACAGGATGGGGTACGACAATGCTTAAGGGTTAGCGTACGTTTGAGGGCATGAGTTAGTGTTTGTGTACTGGTTAAAATTAGGGCATTGGTTAGGGTAGGGCATCGGAGGTGGGTCAGGTTTAGGGATGGGGTTAGGGTTAGGGTTAAGGAATGGGGAGGGATTAGGGTACAATTTAGGGTACGACAACACTTAAGGTTTAGCGTACGTGTGAGGGCACGAGTTAGTGTTGTTGTCCTGGTTAAGATTAGGGCACGGGTGATGGTAAGGCTTCGGGTGAGGGTCAGGGTTAGGATTCGGGTTAGGGTTAGGGTTAAGGAATGCAGAGGGATTAGGGTACAGCTTAGGGTACGACAGTGCTTAAGGGTTAGCGTTCGTGTGAGGGCAAGGGTTAGTGTTAGTGTCCTGGTTAAGATTAGGGCACGGGTGAGTGTAAGGCTTCAGGTGAGGGTCAGGGTTAGGATTCGGGTTAGGGTTAGGGTTAGGGAATTGCGAGGCATTAGGGTACAGTTTAGGGTACGACAACGATTAAGGGTTAGCGTACGTGTGAGGGCAGAAGTTAGTGTTGGTGTCCTGGTTAAGATTAGGGCACGGGTGAGTGTAAGGTTTCGGGTGAGGGTCAGGGATAGAATTCGGGTTAGGGTTAGGGTTAGTGAATGGGGAGATATTAGGGCACAGTTTAGGGTACCACAAGGCTTAAGGTTTAGCGTACGTGTGAGGTCACTAGTTAGTGTTAGTGTACTGCTTACGATTAGGGCACGGGTGAGGGTAAGGCCTCGGAAGAGGGTCACGTTAAGGGTTAGGGTTAGGGTTAGGGTTAGGGAATGGGGATTGATTAGGGTACAGGTTAGGGTACGGCAATGGCTTAGGGTTGGCGTACGTTAGAGGGCATGGGTTAGTGTTGATGTACTGGTTAAAATTAGGACACGGGTGAGGGTAAAGTTTCGGGTGAGTGTCATGGTTAGGTTTCAGGTTAGGGTTAGGGTTAGGGAATGGAGAGGGATTAGGGTACAGGTTAGGGTACCGCTGCGGTTTAGTGTTAGCGCACGTTTGAGGGCACGAGTTAGTCTTGGTGTCCTGGTTAAGATTAGGACACGGGTGAGGGTAAGGCTTCGAGTGAGGGTCAGGTTTAGGATTCGGGTTAGGGTTAGGGTTAGGGAATGGAGAGGGATTAGGGTACAGGTTAGGGTACGACAATGCTTAAGGGTTAGCGTAAGTGTGAGGGCACGAGTTAGTGTTGGTGTACTGGTTAAGACAATGGCACCGATGAGGGTAAGGCCTCGGAAAAGGGTCACGTTCAGGGTTTCGCTTAGGGTTAGGGTTAGGGAATGGGGAGGGATTAGGGTACAGGATAGGGTACGAAAATGCTTAAGGGTTAGCGTACGTTTGAGGGCATGAGTTAGTGTTTGTGTACTGGTTAAGTTTAGGGCATTGGTTAGGGTAGGGCATCGGAAGTGGGTCAAGTTTAGGGATGGGGTTAGGGTTAGGGTTAAGGAATGGGGAGGGATTAGGGTACAATTTAGGGTACGACAACGCTTAAGGTTTAGCGTACGTGTGAGGGCACGATTTAGTGTTGGTGTCCTGGTTAAGATTAGGGCACGGGTGAGGGTAAGGCTTCGGTTGAGGGTCAGGGTTAGGATTCTGGTTAGTGTTAGGGTTAAGGAATGCAGAGGGATTAGGGTACAGCTTAGGGTACGACAGTGCTTAAGGGTTAGCGTTCGTGTGAGGGCAAGGGTTAGTGTTAGTGTCCTGGTTAAGATTAGGGCACGGGTGAGGGTAAGGCTTCAGGTGAGGGTCAGGGTTAGGATTCGTGTTAGGTTTAGGGTTAGGGAATGGGGAGGGATTAGGGTACAGTTTAGGGTACGACAACGATTAAGGGTTAGCGTACGTGTGAGGGCACAAGTTAGTGTTGGTGTCCTGGTTAAGATTAGGGCACGGGTGAGGGTAAGGTTTCGGGTGAGGGTCAGGGATAGAATTCGGGTAGGGTTAGGGTTAGGGAATGGGGAGATATTAGGGCACAGTTTAGGGTACCACAACGCTTAAGGTTTAGCGTACGTGTGAGGTCACTAGTTAGTGTTAGTGTACTGCTTACGATTAGGGCATGGGTGAGGGTAAGGCCTCGGAAGAGGGTCACGTTAAGGGTTAGGGTTAGGGTTAGGGTTAGGGAATGGGGATTGATTAGGGTACAGGTTAGCGTACGGCAATGGCTTAGGGTTGGCGTACGTTAGAGGGCATGGGTTAGTGTTGATGTACTGGTTAAAATTAGGACACGGGTGAGGGTAAAGTTTCGGGTGAGTGTCATGGTTAGGTTTCAGGTTAGGGTTAGGGTTAGGGAATGGAGAGGGATTAGGGTACAGGTTAGGGTACCGCTGCGGTTTAGTGTTAGCGTACGTTTGAGGGCACGAGTTAGTCTTGGTGTCCTGGTTAAGATTAGGGCACGGGTGAGGGTAAAGCTTCGAGTGAGGGTCAGGTTTAGGATTCGGGTTAGGGTTAGGGTTAGGGAATTGAGAGGGATTAGGGTACAGGTTAGGGTACGACAATGCTTAAGGGTTAGCGTAAGTTTGAGGGCACGAGTTAGTGTTGGTGTACTGGTTAAGACAATGGCACCGATGAGGGTTAGGCCTCGGAAAAGTGTCACGTTCAGGGTTTCGCTTAGGGTTAGGGTTAGGGAATGGGGAGGGATTAGGGTACAGGATAGGGTACGACAATGCTTAAGCGTTAGCGTTCGTTTGAGGGCATGAGTTAGTGTTTGTGTACTGATTAAGTTTAGGGCATTGGGTAGGGTAGGGCATCGGAAGTGGGTCAAGTTTAGGGTTGGGGTTAGGGTTAGGGTTAAGGAGTGGGGAGGGATTAGGGTACAATTTAGGGTACGACAACGCTTAAGGTTTAGCGTACGTGTGAGGTCACTAGTTAGTGTTAGTGTACTGCTTACGATTAGGGCACGGGTGAGGGTAAGGCCTCGGAAGAGGGTCACGTTAAGGGTTAGGGTTAGGGTTAGGGTTAGGGAATGGGGATTGATTAGGGTACAGGTTAGGGTACGACAATGCTTAAGGATTAGCGTACGTTTGAGGGCATGAGTTAGTGTTTGTGTACTGGTTAAGATTAGGGCATTGGTTAGGGTAAGGCATCGGAAGTGGGTCAGGTTTAGGGATGGGGTTAGGGTTAGGGTTAAGGAATGGGGAGGGATTAGGGTACAATTTAGGGTACGACAACGCTTAAGGTTTAGCGTACGTGTGAGGGCACGGGTTAGTGTTGGTGTCCTGGTTAAGATTAGGGCACGGGTGAGGGTAAGGCTTCGGGTGTGGGTCAGGGTTAGGATTCGGGTTAGGGTTAAGGTTAAGGAATGCAGAGGGATTAGGGTACAGCTTAGGGTACGACAGTGCTTAAGGGTTAGCGTTCGTGTGAGGGCAAGGGTTAGTGTTAGTGTCCTGGTTAAGATTAGGGCACGGGTGAGGGTAAGGTTTCAGGTGAGGGTCAGGGTTAGGATTCGGGTTAGGGTTAGGGTTAGGGAATGGGGAGGGATTAGGGTACAGTTTAGGGTACGAAAGCGATTAACGGTTAGCGTACGTGTGAGGGCACGAGTTAGTGTTGGTGTCCTGGTTAAGATTAGGTCACGGGTGAGGGTAAGGTTTCTGGTGAGTGTCAGGGATAGAATTCGGGTTAGGGTTAGGGTTAGGGAATGGGGAGATATTAGGGCACAGTTTAGGGTACCACAACGCTTAAGGTTTAGCGTACGTGTGAGGTCACTAGTTAGTGTTAGTGTACTGCTTACGATTAGGGCACGGGTGAGGGTAAGGCCTCGGAAGAGGGTCACGTTAAGGGTTAGGGTTAGGGTTAGGGTTAGGGAATGGGGATTGATTAGGGTACAGGTTAGGGTACGGCAATGGCTTAGGGTTGGCGTACGTTAGAGGGCATGGGTTAGTGTTGATGTACTGGGTAAAATTTGGACACGGGTGAGGATAAAGTTTCGGGAGAGTGTCATGGTTAGGTTTCAGGTTAGGGTTAGGGTTAGGGAATGGAGAGGGATTAGGGTACAGGTTAGGGTAACGCTGCGGTTTAGTGTTAGCGTACGTTTGAGGGCACGAGTTAGTCTTGGTGTCCTGGTTAAGATTAGGGCACGGGTGAGGGTAAGGCTTCGGGTGAGGGTCAGGGTTAGGATTCGGGTTAGGTTAGGGTTAGGAAATGGAGAGGGATTAGGGTACAGGTTAGGGTACAACAATGCTTAAGGGTTAACGTAAGTGTGAGGGCACGAGTTAGTGTTGGTGTACTGGTTAAGACAACGGCACCGATGAGGGTAAGGCCTCGGAAAAGGGTCACGTTCAGGGTTTCGCTTAGGGTTAGGGTTAGGGAATGGGAGGGATTAGGGTACAGGATAGGGTACGAAAATGCTTAAGGGTTAGCGTACGTTTGAGGGCATGAGTTAGTGTTTGTGTACTGGTTAAGATTAGGGCATTAGCTAGGGTAGGGCATCGGAAGTGGGTCAGGTTTAGGGATGGGGTTAGGGTTAGGGTTAAGGAATGGGGAGGGATTAGGGTACAATTTAGGGTACGACAACGCTTAAGGTTTAGCGTAAGTGTGAGGGCACGAGTTAGTGTTGGTGTCCTGGTTAAGATTAGGGCACGGGTGAGGGTAAGGCTTCGGGTGAGGGTCAGGGTTAGGATTCGGGTTAGGGTTAGGGTTAAGGAATGCAGAGGGATTAGGGTACAGCTTAGGGTACGACAGTGCTTAAGGGTTAGCGTTCGTGTGAGGGCAAGGGTTAGTGTTAGTGTCCTGGTTAAGATTAGGGCACATGTGAGGGTAAGGCTTCAGGTGACGGTCAGGGTTAGGATTCGGGTTAGGGTTAGGGTTAGGGAATGGGGAGGGATTAGGGTACAGTTTAGGGTACGAAAGCGATTAACGGTTAGCGTACGTGTGAGGGCACGAATTAGTGTTGGTGTTCTGGTTAAGATTAGGGCACGTGTGAGGGTAAGGTTTCTGGTGAGGGTCAGGGACAGAATTCGGGTTAGGGTTAGGGTTAGGGAATGGGGAGATATTAGGGCACAGTTTAGGGTACCACAACGCTTAAGGTTTAGCGTACGTGTGAGGTCACTAGTTAGTGTTAGTGTACTGCTTACGATTAGGGCACGGGTGAGGGTAAGGTCTCGGAAGAGGGTCACGTTAAGGGTTACGGTTAGGGTTAGGGTTAGGGAATGGGGATTGATTAGGGTACAGGTTAGGGTATGGCAATGGCTTAGGGTTAGCGTACGTTAGAGGGCATGGGTTAGTGTTGATGTACTGGTTAAAATTAGGACACGGGTGAGGGTGAAGTTTCGGGTAGGTGTCATGGTTACGTTTCAGGTTAGGGTTAGGGTTAGGGAATGGAGAGGGATTAGGGTACAGGTTAGTGTACGACAATGCTTAAGGGTTAGCGTAAATGTGAGGGCACAAGTTAGTGTTGGTGTACTGGTTAAGACAACGGCACCGATGAGGGTAAGGCCTCGGAAAAGGGTCACGTTCAGGGTTTCGCTTAGGGTTAGGGTTAGGGAATGGGGAGGGATTAGGGTACAGGATGGGGTACGACAATGCTTAAGGGTTAGCGTACGTTTGAGGGCATGAGTTAGTGTTTGTGTACTGGTTAAAATTAGGGCATTGGTTAGGGTAGGGCATCGGAGGTGGGTCAGGTTTAGGGATGGGGTTAGGGTTAGGGTTAAGGAATGGGGAGGGATTAGGGTACAATTTAGGGTACGACAACACTTAAGGTTTAGCGTACGTGTGAGGGCACGAGTTAGTGTTGTTGTCCTGGTTAAGATTAGGGCACGGGTGATGGTAAGGCTTCGGGTGAGGGTCAGGGTTAGGATTCGGGTTAGGGTTAGGGTTAAGGAATGCAGAGGGATTAGGGTACAGCTTAGGGTACGACAGTGCTTAAGGGTTAGCGTTCGTGTGAGGGCAAGGGTTAGTGTTAGTGTCCTGGTTAAGATTAGGGCACGGGTGAGTGTAAGGCTTCAGGTGAGGGTCAGGGTTAGGATTCGGGTTAGGGTTAGGGTTAGGGAATTGCGAGGCATTAGGGTACAGTTTAGGGTACGACAACGATTAAGGGTTAGCGTACGTGTGAGGGCAGAAGTTAGTGTTGGTGTCCTGGTTAAGATTAGGGCACGGGTGAGTGTAAGGTTTCGGGTGAGGGTCAGGGATAGAATTCGGGTTAGGGTTAGGGTTAGTGAATGGGGAGATATTAGGGCACAGTTTAGGGTACCACAAGGCTTAAGGTTTAGCGTACGTGTGAGGTCACTAGTTAGTGTTAGTGTACTGCTTACGATTAGGGCACGGGTGAGGGTAAGGCCTCGGAAGAGGGTCACGTTAAGGGTTAGGGTTAGGGTTAGGGTTAGGGAATGGGGATTGATTAGGGTACAGGTTAGGGTACGGCAATGGCTTAGGGTTGGCGTACGTTAGAGGGCATGGGTTAGTGTTGATGTACTGGTTAAAATTAGGACACGGGTGAGGGTAAAGTTTCGGGTGAGTGTCATGGTTAGGTTTCAGGTTAGGGTTAGGGTTAGGGAATGGAGAGGGATTAGGGTACAGGTTAGGGTACCGCTGCGGTTTAGTGTTAGCGCACGTTTGAGGGCACGAGTTAGTCTTGGTGTCCTGGTTAAGATTAGGACACGGGTGAGGGTAAGGCTTCGAGTGAGGGTCAGGTTTAGGATTCGGGTTAGGGTTAGGGTTAGGGAATGGAGAGGGATTAGGGTACAGGTTAGGGTACGACAATGCTTAAGGGTTAGCGTAAGTGTGAGGGCACGAGTTAGTGTTGGTGTACTGGTTAAGACAATGGCACCGATGAGGGTAAGGCCTCGGAAAAGGGTCACGTTCAGGGTTTCGCTTAGGGTTAGGGTTAGGGAATGGGGAGGGATTAGGGTACCGGATAGGGTACGAAAATGCTTAAGGGTTAGCGTACGTTTGAGGGCATGAGTTAGTGTTTGTGTACTGGTTAAGTTTAGGGCATTGGTTAGGGTAGGGCATCGGAAGTGGGTCAAGTTTAGGGATGGGGTTAGGGTTAGGGTTAAGGAATGGGGAGGGATTAGGGTACAATTTAGGGTACGACAACGCTTAAGGTTTAGCGTACGTGTGAGGGCACGATTTAGTGTTGGTGTCCTGGTTAAGATTAGGGCACGGGTGAGGGTAAGGCTTCGGTTGAGGGTCAGGGTTAGGATTCTGGTTAGTGTTAGGGTTAAGGAATGCAGAGGGATTAGGGTACAGCTTAGGGTACGACAGTGCTTAAGGGTTAGCGTTCGTGTGAGGGCAAGGGTTAGTGTTAGTGTCCTGGTTAAGATTAGGGCACGGGTGAGGGTAAGGCTTCAGGTGAGGGTCAGGGTTAGGATTCGTGTTAGGTTTAGGGTTAGGGAATGGGGAGGGATTAGGGTACAGTTTAGGGTACGACAACGATTAAGGGTTAGCGTACGTGTGAGGGCACAAGTTAGTGTTGGTGTCCTGGTTAAGATTAGGGCACGGGTGAGGGTAAGGTTTCGGGTGAGGGTCAGGGATAGAATTCGGGTAGGGTTAGGGTTAGGGAATGGGGAGATATTAGGGCACAGTTTAGGGTACCACAACGCTTAAGGTTTAGCGTACGTGTGAGGTCACTAGTTAGTGTTAGTGTACTGCTTACGATTAGGGCATGGGTGAGGGTAAGGCCTCGGAAGAGGGTCACGTTAAGGGTTAGGGTTAGGGTTAGGGTTAGGGAATGGGGATTGATTAGGGTACAGGTTAGCGTACGGCAATGGCTTAGGGTTGGCGTACGTTAGAGGGCATGGGTTAGTGTTGATGTACTGGTTAAAATTAGGACACGGGTGAGGGTAAAGTTTCGGGTGAGTGTCATGGTTAGGTTTCAGGTTAGGGTTAGGGTTAGGGAATGGAGAGGGATTAGGGTACAGGTTAGGGTACCGCTGCGGTTTAGTGTTAGCGTACGTTTGAGGGCACGAGTTAGTCTTGGTGTCCTGGTTAAGATTAGGGCACGGGTGAGGGTAAAGCTTCGAGTGAGGGTCAGGTTTAGGATTCGGGTTAGGGTTAGGGTTAGGGAATTGAGAGGGATTAGGGTACAGGTTAGGGTACGACAATGCTTAAGGGTTAGCGTAAGTTTGAGGGCACGAGTTAGTGTTGGTGTACTGGTTAAGACAATGGCACCGATGAGGGTTAGGCCTCGGAAAAGTGTCACGTTCAGGGTTTCGCTTAGGGTTAGGGTTAGGGAATGGGGAGGGATTAGGGTACAGGATAGGGTACGACAATGCTTAAGCGTTAGCGTTCGTTTGAGGGCATGAGTTAGTGTTTGTGTACTGATTAAGTTTAGGGCATTGGGTAGGGTAGGGCATCGGAAGTGGGTCAAGTTTAGGGTTGGGGTTAGGGTTAGGGTTAAGGAGTGGGGAGGGATTAGGGTACAATTTAGGGTACGACAACGCTTAAGGTTTAGCGTACGTGTGAGGGCACGAGTTAGTGTTGGTGTCCTGGTTAAGATTAGGGCACGGGTGAGGGTAAGGCTTCGGGTGAGGGTCAGGGTTAGGATTCGGGTTAGGGTTAGAGTTAGGGAATGGGGAGGGATTAGGGTACAGTTTAGGGTACGACAACGATTAAGTGTTAGCGTACGTTTGAGGGCACAAGTTAGTGTTGGTGTCCTGGTTAAGATTAGGGCACGGGTGAGGGTAAGGTTTCGGGTGAGAGTCAGAGATAGAATTCGGCATAGGGTTAGGGTTAGGGAATGGGGAGATATTAGGGCACAGTTTAGGGTACCACAACGCTTAAGTTTTAGCGTACGTGTGAGGTCACTAGTTAGTGTTAGTGTACTGCTTACGATTAGGGCACGGGTGAGGGTAAGGCCTCGTAAGAGGGTCACGTTAAGGGTTAGGGTTAGGGTTAGGGTTAGGGAATGGGGATTGATTAGGGTACAGGTTAGTGTACGACAATGGCTTAGGGTTGGTGTACGTTAGAGGGCATGGGTTAGTGTTCATGTACTGTTTAAAATTAGGACACGGGTGAGGGTAAAGTTTCGGGTGAGTGTCATGGTTAGGTTTCAGGTTAGGGTTAGGGTTAGGGAATGGAGAGGGATTAGGGTACAGGATAGGGTACCACTGCGGTTTAGTATTAGCGTACGTTTCAGGGCACGAGTTAGTCTTGGTGTCCTGGTTAAGATTAGGACACGGGTGAGGGTAAGGCTTCGGGTGAGGGTCAGGGTTAGGATTCGGGTTACGGATAGGGTTAGGGAATGGAGAGGGATTAGGGTACAGGTTAGGGTACGACAATGCTTAAGGGTTAGCGTAAGTGTGAGGGCACGAGTTAGTGTTGGTGTACTGGTTAAGACAACGGCACCGATGAGGGTAAGGCCTCGGAAAAGGGTCACGTTCAGGGTTTTGCTTAGGGTTAGGGTTAGGGAATGGGAAGGGATTAGGGTACAGGATAGGGTACGACAATGCTTAAGGGTTAGCATACGTTTGAGGGCATGAGTTAGTGTTTGTGTACTGGTTAAGATTAGGGCATTGGTTAGGGTAGGGCATCGGAAGTGGGTCAGGTTTAGGGATGGGTTTAGGGTTAGGGTTAAGGAATGGGGAGGGATTAGGGTACAATTTAGGGTACGACAACGCTTAAGGTTTAGCGTACGTGTGAGGGCACGAGTTAGTGTTGGTGTCCTGGTTAAGATTAGGGCACGGGTGAGGGTAAGGCTTCGGGTGAGGGTCAGGGTTAGGATTCGGGTTAGGGTTAGGGTTAGGGAATGGGGAGGGATTAGGGTACAGGGTAGGGTACGAAAATGCTTAAGGGTTAGCGTACGTTTGACGGCATGAGTTAGTGTTTGTGTACTGGTTAAGATTAGGGCATTGGTTAGGGTAGGGCATCGGAAGTGGGTCAGGTTTAGGGATGGGGTTAGGGTTAGGGTTATAGAATGGGGAGGGATTAGGGTACAATTTAGGGTACGACAACGCTTAAGGTTTAGCGTACGTGTGAGGGCACGAGTTAATGTTGGTGTCCTGGTTAAGATTAGGGCACAAGTGAGGGTAAGGTTTCGGGTGAGGGTCAGGGATAGAATTCGGGTTAGGGTAAGGGTTAGGGAATGGGGAGATATTAGGGCACAGTTTAGGGTACCACAACGCTTAAGGTTTAGCGTACGTGTGAGGTCACTAGTTAGTGTTAGTGTACTGCTTACGATTAGGGCACGGGTGAGGGTAAGGCCTCGGAAGAGGGTCACGTTAAGGGTTAGGGTTAGGGTTAGGTTTAGGGAATGGGGATTGATTAGCGTACAGGTTAGGGTACGGCAATGGCTTAGGGTTGGCGTACGTTAGAGGGCATGGGTTAGTGTTGATGTACTGGTTAAAATTAGGACACGGGTGAGGGTAAAGTTTCGGGTGAGTGTCATGGTTAGGTTTCAGGTTAGGGTTAGGGTTAGGGAATGGAGAGGGATTAGGGTACAGGTTAGGGCACCGCTGCGGTTTAGTGTTAGCGTACGTTTGAGGGCACGAGTTAGTCTTGGTGTCCTGGTTAAGATTAGGACACGGGTGAGGGTAAGGCTTCGGGTGAGGGTCAGGGTTAGGATTCGGGTTACGGTTAGGGTTAGGGAATGGAGAGGGATTAGGGTACAGGTTAGGGTACGACAATGCTTAAGGGTTAGCGTAAGTGTGAGGGCACGAGTTAGTGTTGGTGTACTGGTTAAGACAACGGCACCGATGAGGGTAAGGCCTCGGAAAAGGGTCACGTTCAGGGTTTTGCTTAGGGTTAGGGTTAGGGAATGGGAAGGGATTAGGGTACAGGATAGGGTACGAAAATGCTTAAGCGTTAGCGTACGTTTGAGGGCATGAGTTAGTGTTTGTGTACTGGTTAAGATTAGGGCATTGGTTAGGGTAGGGCATCGGAAGTGGGTCAGGTTTAGGGATGGGTTTAGGGTTAGGGTTAAGGAATGGGGAGGGATTAGGGTACAATTTAGGGTACGACAACGCTTAAGGTTTAGCGTACGTGTGAGGGCACGAGTTAGTGTTGGTGTCCTGGTTAAGATTAGGGCACGGGTGAGGGTAAGGCTTCGGGTGAGGGTCAGGGTTAGGATTCGGGTTAGGGTTAGGGTTAGGGAATGGGGAGGGATTAGGGTACAGGGTAGGGTACGACAATGCTTAAAGGTTAGCGTACGTTTGAAGGCATGAGTTAGTGTTTGTGTACTGGTTAAGATTAGGGCATTGGTTAGGGTAGGTCATCGGAAGTGGGTCAGGTTTAGGGATGGGGTTAGGGTTAGGGTTATGGAATGGGGAGGGATTAGGGTACAATTTAGGGTACGACAACGCTTAAGGTTTAGCGTACGTGTGAGGGCACGAGTTAATGTTGGTGTCCTGGTTAAGATTAGGGCACACGTGAGGGTAAGGTTTCGGGTGAGGGTCAGGGATAGAATTCGGGTTAGGGTAAGGGTTAGGGAATGGGGAGATATTAGGGCACAGTTTAGGGTACCACAACGCTTAAGGTTTAGCGTACGTGTGAGGTCACTAGTTAGTGTTAGTGTACTGCTTACGATTAGGGCACGGGTGAGGGTAAGGCCTCGGAAGAGGGTCACGTTAAGGGTTAGGGTTAGGGTTAGGTTTAGGGAATGGGGATTGATTAGCGTACAGGTTAGGGTACGGCAATGGCTTAGGGTTGGCGTACGTTAGAGGGCATGGGTTAGTGTTGATGTACTGGTTAAAATTAGGACACGGGTGAGGGTAAAGTTTCGGGTGAGTGTCATGGTTAGGTTTCAGGTTAGGGTTAGGGTTAGGGAATGGAGAGGGATTAGGGTACAGGTTAGGGCACCGCTGAGGTTTAGTGTTAGCGTACGTGTGAGGGCACGGGTTAGTGTTGGTGTCCTGGTTAAGATTAGGGCACGGGTGAGGGTAAGGCTTCGGGTGAGGGTCAGGGTTAGGATTCGGGTTAGGGTTAGGGTTAAGGAATGCAGAGGGATTAGGGTACAGCTTAGGGTACGACAGTGCTTAAGAGTTAGCGTTCGTGTGAGGGCAAGGGTTAGTGTTAGTGTCTTGGTTAAGATTAGGGCACGGGTGAGGGTAAGGCTTCAGGTGAGGATCAGGGTTAGGATTCGGGTTAGGGTTAGGGTTAGGGAATGGGGAGGGATTAGGGTACAGTTTAGGGTAAGACAACGATTAAGGGTTAGCATACGTGTGAGGGCACAAGTTAGTGTTGGTGTCCTGGTTAAGATTAGGGCACGGGTGAGGGTAAAGTTTCGGGTGATGGTCAGGGATAGAATTCGGGTTAGGGTTAGGGTTAAGGAATGGGGAGATATTAGGGCACAGTTTAGGGTACCACAACACTTAAGGTTTAGCGTACGTGTGAGGTCACTAGTTAGTGTTAGTTTACTGCTTACGATTAGGGCACGGGTGAGGGTAAGGCCTCGGAAGAGGGTAACGTTAAGGGTTAGGGTTAGGGTTAGGGAATGGGGATTGATTAGGGCACAGGTTAGGGTGCGGCAATGGCTTAGGGTTGGCGTACGTTAGAGGGCATGGGTTAGTGTTGATGTACTGGTTAAAATTAGGACACAGGTGAGGGTAAAGTTTCGGGTGAGTGTCATGGTTAGGTTTCACGTTAGGGTTAGGGTTAGGGAATGGAGAGGGAGTAGGGTACAGGTTAGGGTACCGCTGCGGTTTAGTGTTAGCGTACGTTTGAGGGCACAAGTTAGTCTTGGTGTCCTGTTTAATATTAGGGCACGTGTGAGCGTAAGGCTTCGGGTGAGGGTCAGAGTTAGGATTCAGGTTAGGGTTAGGGTTAGGGAATGGAGAGGGATTAGGGTACAGGTTAGGGTACAACAATGCTTAAGGGTTAGCGTAAGTGTTACGGCACGAGTTAGTGTTGATGTACTGGTTAAGACAACGGCACCGATGAGGGTAAGGCCTCGAAAAGGGTCACGTTCAGTGTTTCGCTTAGGGTTAGGGTTAGGGAATGGGGAGGGATTAGGGTACAGGATAGGGTACGAAAATGCTTAAGCGTTAGCGTACGTTTGAGGGCATGAGTTAGTGTTTGTGTACTGGTTAATATTAGGGCATTGGTTAGGGTAGGGCATCGGAAGTGGGTCAGGTTTAGGGATGGGGTTAGGGTTAGGGTTATGGAATGGGGAGGGATTAGGGTACAATTTAGGGTACGACAACGCTTAAGGTTTAGCGTACGTGTGAGGGCACGATTTAGTGTTGGTGTCCTGGTTAAGATTAGGGCACGGGTGAGGGTAAGGCTTCGGGTGAGGGTCAGGGTTAGGATTCTGGTTAGTGTTAGGGTTAAGGAATGCAGAGGGATTAGGGTACAGCTTAGGGTACGACAGTGCTTAAGGGTTAGCGTTCGTGTGAGGGCAAGGGTTAGTGTTAGTGTCCTGGTTAAGATTAGGGCACGGGTGAGGGTAAGGCTTCAGGTGAGGGTCAGGGTTAGGATTCGTGTTAGGTTTAGGGTTAGGGAATGGGGAGGGATTAGGGTACAGTTTAGGGTACGACAACGATTAAGGGTTAGCGCACGTGTGACGGCACAAGTTAGTGTTGGTGTCCTGGTTAAGATTAGGGCACGGGTGAGGGTAAGGTTTCGGGTGAGGGTCAGGGATAGAATTCGGGTTAGGGTTAGGTTTAGAAAATGGGGAGATATTAGGGCACAGTTTAGGGTACCACAACACTTAAGGTTTTGCGTATGTGTGAGGTCACTAGTTAGTGTTAGTGTACTGCTTACGATTAGGGCACGGGTGAGGGTAAGGCCTCGGAATAGGGTCACGTTAAGGGTTAGGGTTAGGGTTAGGGTTAGGGAATGGGGATTGATTAGGGTACAGGTTAGTGTACGACAATGGCTTAGGGTTGGCGTACGTTAGAGGGCATGGGTTAGTGTTGATGTACTGGTTAAAATTAGGACACGGGTGAGGGTAAAGTTTCGGGTGAGTGTCATGGTTAGGTTTCAGGTTAGGGTTAGGGTTAGGGAATGGAGAGGGATTAGGGTACAGGTTAGGCTACCACTGCGGTTTAGTATTAGCGTACGTTTCAGGGCACGAGTTAGTCTTGGTGTCCTGGTTAAGATTAGGACACGGGTGAGGGTAAGGCTTCGGGTGAGGGTCAGGGTTAGGATTCGGGTTAGGGTTAGGGTTAGGGAATGGAGAGGGATTAGGGTACAGGTTAGGGTACGACAATGCTTAAGGGTTAGCGTAAGTGTGAGGGCACGAGTTAGTGTTGGTGTACTGGTTAAGACAACGGCACCGATGAGGGTAAGGCCTCGGAAAAGGGTCACGTTCAGGGTTTTGCTTAGGGTTAGGGGTAGGGAATGGGAAGGGATTAGGGTACAGGATAGGGTACGACAATGCTTAAGGGTTAGCGTACGTTTGAGGGCATGAGTTAGTGTTTGTGTACTGGTTAAGATTAGGGCATTGGTTAGGGTAGGGCATCGGAAGTGGGTCAGGTTTAGGGATGGGTTTAGGGTTAGGGTTAAGGAATGGGGAGGGATTAGGGTACAATTTAGGGTACGACAACGCTTAAGGTTTAGCGTACGTGTGAGGGCACGAGTTACTGTTGGTGTCCTGGTTAAGATTAGGGCACGGGTGAGGGTAAGGCTTTGGGTGAGGGTCAGGGTTAGGATTCGGGTTAGGGTTAGGGTTAGGGAATGGGGAGGGATTAGGGTACAGGGTAGGGTACGACAATGCTTAAGGGTTAGCGTACGTTTGAAGGCATGAGTTAGTGTTTGTGTACTGGTTAAGATTAGGGCATTGGTTAGGGTAGGGCATCGGAAGTGGGTAAGGTTTAGGGATGGGGTTAGGGTTAGGGTTATGGAATGGGGAGGGATTAGGGTACAATTTAGGGTACGACAACGCTTAAGGTTTAGCGTACGTGTGAGGGCACGAGTTAATGTTGGTGTCCTGGTTAAGATTAGGGCACAGGTGAGGGTAAGGTTTCGGGTGAGGGTCAGGGATAGAATTCGGGTTAGGGTAAGGGTTAGGGAATGGGGAGATATTAGGGCACAGTTTAGGGTACCACAACGCTTAAGGTTTAGCGTACGTGTGAGGTCACTAGTTAGTGTTAGTGTACTGCTTACGATTAGGGCACGGGTGAGGGTAAGGCCTCGGAAGAGGGTCACGTAAAGGGTTAGGGTTAGGGTTAGGTTTAGGGAATGGGGATTGATTAGCGTACAGGTTAGGGTACGGCAATGGCTTAGGGTTGGCGTACGTTAGAGGGCATGGGTTAGTGTTGATGTACTGGTTAAAATTAGGACACGGGTGAGGGTAAAGTTTCGGGTGAGTGTCATGGTTAGGTTTCAGGTTAGGGTTAGGGTTAGGGAATGGAGAGGGATTAGGGTACAGGTTAGGGCACCGCTGCGGTTTAGTGTTAGCGTACGTGTGAGGGCACGGGTTAGTGTTGGTGTCCTGGTTAAGATTAGGGCACGGGTGAGGGTAAGGCTTCGGGTGAGGGTCAGGGTTAGGATTCGGGTTAGGGTTAGGGTTAAGGAATGCAGAGGGATTAGGGTACAGCTTAGGGTACGACAGTGCTTAAGGGTTAGCGTTCGTGTGAGGGCAAGGGTTAGTGTTAGTGTCTTGGTTAAGATTAGGGCACGGGTGAGGGTAAGGCTTCGGGTGAGGGTCAGGGTTAGGATTCGGGTTAGGGTTAGGGTTAGGGAATGGAGAGGGATTAGGGTACAGGTTAGGGTACAACAATGCTTAAGGGTTAGCGTAAGTGTTACGGCACGAGTTAGTGTTGATGTACTGGTTAAGACAACGGCACCGATGAGGGTAAGGCCTCGAAAAGGGTCACGTTCAGTGTTTCGCTTAGGGTTAGGGTTAGGGAATGGGGAGGGATTAGGGTACAGGATAGGGTACGAAAATGCTTAAGCGTTAGCGTACGTTTGAGGGCATGAGTTAGTGTTTGTGTACTGGTTAAGATTAGGGCATTGGTTAGGGTAGGGCATCGGAAGTGGGTCAGGTTTAGGGATGGGGTTAGGGTTAGGGTTAAGGAATGGGGAGGGATTAGGGTACAATTTAGGGTACGACAACGCTTAAGGTTTAGCGTACGTGTGAGGGCACGAGTTAGTGTTGGTGTCCTGGTTAAGATTAGGGCACGGGTGAGGGTAAGGTTTCGGGTGAGGGTCAGGGTTAGGATTCGGGTTAGGGTTAGGGTTAGGGAATGGGGAGGGATTAGGGTACAGTTTAGGGTACGACAACGATTAAGGGTTAGCGCACGTGTGACGGCACAAGTTAGTGTTGGTGTCCTGGTTAAGATTAGGGCACGGGTGAGGGTAAGGTTTCGGGTGAGGGTCAGGGTTAGGATTCGGGTTAGGGTTAGGTTTAGAAAATGGGGAGATATTAGGGCACAGTTTAGGGTACCACAACACTTAAGGTTTAGCGTATGTGTGAGGTCACTAGTTAGTGTTAGTGTACTGCTTACGATTAGGGCACGGGTGAGGGTAAGGCCTCGGAATAGGGTCACGTTAAGGGTTAGGGTTAGGGTTAGGGTTAGGGAATGGGGATTGATTAGGGTACAGGTTAGGGTACGGCAATGGCTTAGGGTTGGTGTATGTTAGAGAGCATGGGTTAGTGTAGATGTACTGGTAAAAATTAGGACACGGGTGAGGTTAAAGTTTCGGGTGAGTGTCATGGTTAGGTTTCAGGTTAGGGTTAGGGTTAGGGAATGGAGAGGGATTAGGGTGCAGGTTAGGGTACGACAGTGCTTAAGGGTTAGCATAAGTGTGAGGGCAGGAATTAGTGTTGGTGTACTGGTTAAGACAACGGCACCGATGAGGGTAAGGCGTCGGAAAAGTGTCACGTTCAGGGTTGCGGTTAGGGTTAGGTTTAGGGAATGGGGAGGGATTAGGGTACAGGTTAGGGTACGACAATGCTTAAGGGTTAGCGTACGTTTGAGGGCATGAGTTAGTGTTTGTGTACTGGTTAAGTTCAGGGCATTGGTTAGGGTAGGGCATCGGAAGTGGGTCACGTTTAGGAATGGTGTTAGGGTTAGGGTTAAGGAATGGGGAGGGATTAGGGTACAATTTAGGGTACGACAACGCTTAAGGTTTAGCGTACGTGTGAGGGGACGAGTTAGTGTTGGTGTCCTGGTTAAGATTAGGGCACGGGTGAGGGTAAGGCTTAGGGTGAGGGTCGGGTTAGGATTCGGGTTAGGGTTAGGGTTAAGGAATGCAGAGGGATTAGGGTACAGCTTAGGGTACGACAGTGCTTAAGGGTTAGCGTTCGTGTGAGGGCAAGGGTTAGTGTTAGTGTCCTGGTTAAGATTAGGGCACGGGTGAGGGTAAGGTTTCGGGTGAGGGTCAGGGATAGAATTCGGGTTAGGGTTAGGGTTAGGGAATGGAGAGGGATTAGGGTACAGGTTAGGGTACGACAATGCTTAAGGGTTAGCGTAAGTATGAGGGCACGAGTTAGTATTGGTGTACTGGTTAAGACAACGGCACCGATGAGGGTAAGGCCTCGGAAAAGGGTCACGTTCAGGGTTTCGCTTAGGGTTAGGGTTAGGGAATGGGGAGGGATTAGGGTACAGGATGGGGAACGACAATGCTTAAGGGTTAGCGTACGTTTGAGGGCATGAGTTAGTGTTTGTGTACTGGTTAAGATTAGGGCATTGGTTAGGGTAGGACATCGGAAGTGGGTCAGGTTTAGGGATGGGGTTAGGGTTAGGGTTAAGGAATGGGGAGGGATTAGGGTACAATTTAGGGTACGACAACGCTTAAGGTTTAGCGTACGTGTGAGGGCACGAGTTAGTGTTGGTGACCTGGTTAAGATTAGGGCACGGGTCAGGGTAAGGCTTCAGGTCAGGGTCAGGGTTAGGATTCGGGTTACGGTTAGGGTTAGGGAATGGGGAGGGATTAGGGTACAGTTTAGGGTACAACAACGATTAAGGGTTAGCGTACGTGTGAGGGCAGAAGTTAGTGTTGGTGTCCTGGTTAAGATTAGGGCACGGGTGAGTGTAAGGTTTCGGGTGAGGGTCATCGATAGAATTCGGGTTAGGGTTAGGGTTAGGGAATGGGAAGGTATTAGGGCACAGTTTAGGGTACCACAACGCTTAAGGTTTAGCGTACGTGTGAGGTCACTAGTTAGTGTTAGTGTACTGCTTACGATTAGGGCACGGGTGAGGGTAAGGCCTCGGAAGAGGGTCACGTTAAGGGTTAGGGTTACGGTTAGGGTTAGGGAATGGGGATTGATTAGGGTACAGGTTAGGGTACGGCAATGGCTTAGGGTTGGCGTACGTTAGAGGGCATGGGTTAGTGTTGATGTACTGGTTAAAATTAGGACACGGGTAGGGTAAAGTTTCGGGTGAGTGTCATGGTTAGGTTTCAGGTTAGGGTTAGGGTTAGGGAATGGAGAAGGATTAGGGTACAGGTTAGGGTACCGCTGCGGTTTAGTGTTAGCGTACGTTTGAGGGCACGAGTTAGTCTTGGTGTCCTGGTTAAGATTAGGGCACGGGTGAGGGTAAGGCTTCAGGTGAGGGTCAGGGTTAGGATTCGGGTTAGGGTTAGGGTTAGGGAATGGAGAGGGATTAGGGTACAGGTTAGGGTACGACAATGCTTAAGGGTTAGCGTAAGTGTGAGGGCACGAGTTAGTGTTGGTGTACTGGTTAAGACAACGGCACCGATGAGGGTAAGGCCTCGGAAAAGGGTCACGTCCAGGGTTTCGCTTACGGTTAGGGTTAGGGAATGGGGAGGGATTAGGGTACAGGATGGGGTACGACAATGCTTAAGGGTTAGTGTACGTTTGAGGGCATGAGTTAGTGTTTGTGTACTGGTTAAAATTAGGGCATTGGTTAGGGTAGGGCATCGGAGGTGGGTCAGGTTTAGGGATGGGGTTAGGGTTAGGGTTAAGGAATGGGGAGGGATTAGGGTACAATTTAGGGTACGACAACGCTTAAGGTTTAGCGTACGTGTGAGGGCACGAGTTAGTGTTGTTATCCTGGTTAAGATTAGGGCACGGGTGAGGGTAAGGCTTCGGGTGAGGGTCAGGGTTAGGATTCGGGTTAGGGTTAGGGTTAAGGAATGCAGAGGGATTAGGGTACAGCTTAGGGTACGACAGTGCTTAAGGGTTAGCGTTCGTGTGAGGGCAAGTGTTAGTGTTAGTGTCCTGGTTAAGATTAGGGCACGGGTGAGTGTAAGGCTTCAGGTGAGGGTCAGGGTTAGGATTCGGGTTAGGGTTAGGGTTAGGGAATTGGGAGGCATTAGGGTACAGTTTAGGGTACGACAACGATTAAGGGTTAGCGTACGTGTGAGGGCAGAAGTTAGTGTTGGTGTCCTGGTTAAGATTAGGGCACGGGTGAGGGTAAGGTTTCGGGTGAGGGTCAGGGATAGAATTCGGGTTAGGGTTAGGGTTAGGGAATGGGGAGATATTAGGGCACAGTTTAGGGTACCACAACGCTTAAGGTTTAGCGTACATGTGAGGTCACTAGTTAGTGTTAGTGTACTGCTTACGATTAGGGCACGGGTGAGGGTAAGGCCTCGGAAGAGGGTCACGTTAAGGGTTAGGGTTAGGGTTAGGGTTAGGGAATGGGGATTGATTAGGGTACAGGTTAGGGTACGGCAATGGCTTAGGTTTGGCGTACGTTAGAGGGCATGGGTTAGTGTTGATGTACTGGTTAAAATTAGGACACTGGTGAGGGTAAAGTTTCGGGTGAGTGTCATGGTTAGGTTTCAGGTTAGGGTTAGGGTTAGGGAATGGAGAGGGATTAGGGTACAGGTTAGGGTACCGCTGCGGTTTAGTGTTAGCGTACGTTTGAGGGCACGAGTTAGTCTTGGTGTCCTGGTTAAGATTAGGACACGGGTGAGGGTAAGGCTTCGAGTGAGGGTCAGGTTTAGGATTCGGGTTAGGGTTAGGGTTAGGGAATGGAGAGGGATTAGGGTACAGGTTAGGGTACGACAATGCTTAAGGGTTAGCGTAAGTGTGAGGGCACGAGTTAGTGTTGGTGTACTGGTTAAGACAATGGCACCGATGAGGGTAAGGCCTCGGAAAAGGGTCACGTTCAGGGTTTCGCTTAGGGTTAGGGTTAGGGAATGGGGAGGGATTAGGGTACAGGATAGGGTACGACAATGCTTAAGGGTTAGCGTACGTTTGAGGGCATGAGTTAGTGTTTGTGTACTGGTTAAGTTTAGGGCATTGGTTAGGGTAGGGCATCGGAAGTGGGTCAAGTTTAGGGATGGGGTTAGGGTTAGGGTTAAGGAATGGGGAGGGATTAGGGTACAATTTAGGGTACGACAACGCTTAAGGTTTAGCGTACGTGTGAGGTCACGAGTTAGTGTTGGTGTCCTGGTTAAGATTAGGGCACGGGTGAGGGTAAGGCTTCGGGTGAGGGTCAGGGTTAGGATTCTGGTTAGTGTTAGGGTTAAGGAATGCAGAGGGATTAGGGTACAGCTTAGGGTACGACAGTGCTTAATGGTTAGCGTTCGTGTGAGGGCAAGGGTTAGTGTTAGTGTCCTGGTTAAGATTAGGGCACGGGTGAGGGTAAGGCTTCAGGTGAGGGTCAGGGTTAGGATTCGTGTTAGGTTTAGGGTTAGGGAATGGGGAGGGATTAGGGTTCAGTTTAGGGTACGACAACGATTAAGGGTTAGCGTACGTGTGAGGGCACAAGTTAGTGTTGGTGTCCTGGTTAAGATTAGGGCACGGGTGAGGGTAAGGTTTCGGGTGAGGGTCAGGGATAGAATTCGGGTTAGGGTTAGGGTTAGGGAATGGGGAGATATTAGGGCACAGTTTAGGGTACCACAACGCTTAAGGTTTAGCGTACGTGTGAGGTCACTAGTTAGTGTTAGTGTACTGCTTACGATTAGGGCATGGGTGAGAGTAAGGCCTCGGAAGAGGGTCACGTTAAGGGTTAGGGTTAGGGTTAGGGTTAGGGAATGGGGATTGATTAGGGTACAGGTTAGGGTACGGCAATGGCTTAGGGTTGGCGTACGTTAGAGGGCATGGGTTAGTGTTGATGTACTGGTTAAAATTAGGACACGGGTGAAGGTAAAGTTTCGGGTGAGTGTCATGGTTAGGTTTCAGGTTAGGGTTAGGGTTAGGGAATGGAGAGGGATTAGGGTACAGGTTAGGGTACCGCTGCGGTTTAGTGTTAGCGTACGTTTGAGGGCACGAGTTAGTCTTGGTGTCCTGGTTAAGATTAGGGCACGGGTGAGGGTAAAGCTTCGAGTGAGGGTCAGGTTTAGGATTCGGGTTAGGGTTAGGGTTAGGGAATTGAGAGGAATTAGGGTACAGGTTAGGGTACGACAATGCTTAAGGGTTAGCGTAAGTTTGAGGGCACGAGTTAGTGTTGGTGTACTGGTTAAGACAATGGCACCGATGAGGGTTAGGCCTCGGAAAAGGGTCACGTTCAGGGTTTCGCTTAGGGTTAGGGTTAGGGAATGGGGAGGGATTAGGGTACAGGATAGGGTACGACAATGCTTAAGGGTTAGCGTACGTTTGAGGGCATGAGTTAGTGTTTGTGTACTGATTAAGTTTAGGGCATTGGTTAGGGTAGGGCATCGGAAGTGAGTCAAGTTTAGGGTTGGGGTTAGGGTTAGGGTTAAGGAATGGGGAGGGATTAGGGTACAATTTAGGGTACGACAACGCTTAAGGTTTAGCGTACGTGTGAGGGCACGAGTTAGTGTTGGTGTCCTGGTTAAGATTAGGGCACGGGTGAGGGTAAGGTTTCGGGTGAGGGTCAGGGTTAGGATTCGGGTTAGGGTTAGGGTTAGGGAATGGGGAGGGATTAGGGTACAGTTTAGGGTACGACAACGATTAAGGGTTAGCGCACGTGTGACGGCACAAGTTAGTGTTGGTGTCCTGGTTAAGATTAGGGCACGGGTGAGGGTAAGTTTTCGGGTGAGGGTCAGGGATAGAATTCGGGTTAGGGTTAGGTTTAGAAAATGGGGAGATATTAGGGCACAGTTTAGGGTACCACAACACTTAAGGTTTAGCGTATGTGTGAGGTCACTAGTTAGTGTTAGTGTACTGCTTACGATTAGGGCACGGGTGAGGGTAAGGCCTCGGAATAGTGTCACGTTAAGGGTTAGGGTTAGGGTTAGGGTTAGGGAATGGGGATTGATTAGGGTACAGGTTAGGGTACGGCAATGGCTTAGGGTTGGTGTATGTTAGAGAGCATGGGTTAGTGTAGATGTACTGGTAAAAATTAGGACACGGGTGAGGTTAAAGTTTCGGGTGAGTGTCATGGTTAGGTTTCAGGTTAGGGTTAGGGTTAGGGAATGGAGAGGGTTTAGGGTACAGGTTAGGGTACGAAAATGCTTAAGGGTTAGCGTAAGTGTGAGGGCACGTGTTAGTATTGGTGTACTGGTTAAGACAACGGCACCGATGAGGGTAAGGCCTCGGAAAAGGGTCACGTTCAGGGTTTCGCTTAGGGTTAGGGTTAGGGAATGGGGAGGGAATAGGGTACAGGATAGGGTACGACAATGCTTAAGGGTTAGCGTACTTTTGAGGGCATGAGTTAGTGTTTGTGTACTGGTTAAGATTAGGGCATTGGTTAGGGTAGGGCATCGGAAGTGGGTCAGGTTTAGGGATGGTGTTAGGGTTAGGGTTAAGGAATGGGGATGGATTAGGGTACAATTTAGGGTACGACAACGCTTAAGGTTTAGCGTACGTGTGAGGGCACGAGTTAGTGTTGGTGTCCTGGTTAAGATTAGGGCACGGTTGAGGGTAAGGCTTCGAGTGAGGGTCAGGGTTAGGATTCGGGTTAGGGTTAGGGTTAAGGAATGCAGAGGGAGTAGTGTACAGCTTAGGGTACTACAGTGCTTAAGGGTTAGCGTAAGTGTGAGGGCACGAGTTAGTGCTGGTGTACTGGTTAAGATTAGGGCATTGGTTAGGGTAGGGCATCGGAAGTGGGTCAGGTTTAGGGATGGGGTTAGGGTTAGGGTTAAGGAATGGGGAGGGATTAGGGTACAATTTAGGGTACGACAACGCCTAAGGTTTAGCGTACGTGTGAGGGCACGAGTTAGTTTTGGTGTCCTGGTTAAGATTAGGGCATGGGTGAGGGTAAGGCTTCGGCTGAGGGTCAGGGTTAGGATTCGGGTTAGGGTTAGGGTTAAGGAATGCAGAGGGATTAGGGTACAGCTTAGGGTACGACAGTGCTTAAGGGTTAGTGTTCGTGTGAGGGCAAGGTTTAGTGTTAGTGTCCTGGTTAAGATTAGGGCACGGGTGAGGGTAAGGCTTCAGGTGAGGGTCAGGATTAGGATTCGGGTTAGGGTTAGGGTTAGGGAATGGGGAGGGATTAGGGTACAGTTTAGGGTACGACAACGATTAAGGGTTAGCGTACGTGTGAGGGCACAAGTTAGTGTTGGTGTCCTGGTTAAGATTAGGGCACGGGTGAGGGTAAGGTTTCGGGTGAGGGTCAGGGATTGAATTCAGCTTAGGGTTAGGTTTAGGGAATGGGGAGATATTAGGGCACAGTTTAGGGTACCCCAACGCTTAAGGTTTAGCGTACGTGTGAGGTCACTAGTTAGTGTTAGTGTACTGCTTACGATTAGGGCACGGGTGAGGGTAAGGCCTCGGAAGAGGGTCACGTTAAGGGTTAGGGTTAGGGTTAGGGTTAGGGAATGGGGATTGATTAGGGTACAGGTTAGGGTACGGCAATGGCTTAGGGTTGGCGTACGGTAGAGGGCATGGGTTAGTTTTGATGTACTGGTTAAAATTAAGACACGGGTGAGGGTAAAGTTTCGGGTGAGTGTCATGGTTAGGTTTCAGGTTAGGGTTAGGGTTAGGGAATGGAGAGGGATTAGGGTACAGGTTAGGGTACGGCTGCGGTTTAGTGTTAGCGTACGTTTGAGGGCACGAGTTAGTCTTGGTGTCCTGGTTAAGATTAGGGCACGGGTGAGGGTAAGGCTTCGGGTGAGGGTCAGGGTTAGGATTCGCGTTAGGGTTAGGGTTAGGGAATGGAGAGGGATTAGGGTACAGGTTAGGGTACGACAATGCTTAAGGGTTAGCGTAAGTGTGAGGGCACGAGTTAGTGTTGGTGTACTGGTTAAGACAACGGCACCGATGAGGGTAAGGCCTCGGAAAGGGGTCACGTTCAGGGTTTCGCTTAGGGTTAGGGTTAGGGAATGGGGAGGGATTAGGGTACAGGATAGGGTACGACATTGCTTAAGGTTTAGCGTACGTTTGAGGGCATGAGTTAGTGTTTGTGTACTGGTTAAGATTAGGGCATTGGTTAGGGTAGGGCATCGGAAGTGGGTCAGGTTTAGGGATGGGGTTAGGGTTAGGGTTAAGGAATGGGGAGGGATTAGGGTACAATTTAGGGTACGACAACGCTTAAGGTTTAGCGTACGTGTGAGGGCACGAGTTAGTGTTGGTGTCCTGGTTAAGATTAGGGCACGGGTGAGGGTAAGGCTTCGGGTGAGGGTCAGGGTTAGGATTCGGGTTAGGGTTAGGGTTAAGGAATGCAGAGGGATTAGGGTACAGCTTAGGGTACGACAGTGCTTAAGGGTTAGCGTAAGTGTGAGGGCACGAGTTAGTGTTGGTGTACTGGTTAAGACAACGGCACCGATGAGGGTAAGGCCTCGGAAAATGGTCACGTTCAGGGTTTCGCTTAGGGTTAGGGTTAAGGAATGGGGAGGGATTAGGGTACAGGATAGGGTACGAAAATGCTTATTGGTTAGCGTACGTTTGAGGGCATGAGTTAGTGTTTGTGTACTGGTTAAGATTAGGGCATTGGTTAGGGTAGGGCATCGGAAGTGGGTCAGGTTTAGGGATGGGGTTAGGGTTAGGGTTAAGGAATGGGGAGGGATTAGGGTACAATTTAGGGTACGACAACGCTTAAGGTTTAGCGTACGTGTGGGGGCACGAGTTAGTGTTGGTGTCCTGGTTAAGATTAGGGCATGGGTGAGGGTAAGGCTTCGGGTGAGGGTCAGGGTTAGGATTCGGTTTAGGGTTAGGGTTAAGGAATGCAGAGGGATAAGGGTACAGCTTAGGGTACGACAGTGCTTAAGGGTTAGTGTTCGTGTGAGGGCAAGGTTTAGTGTTAGTGTCCTGGTTAAGATTAGGGCACGGGTGAGGGTAAGGCTTCAGGTGAGAGTCAGGGTTAGGATTCGGGTTAGGGTTAGGGTTAAGGAATGGGGAGGCATTAGGGTACAGTTTAGGGTACGACAACGATTAAGGGTTAGCGTACGTGTGAGGGCACAAGTTAGTGTTGGTGTCCTGGTTAAGATTAGGGCACGGGTGAGGGTAAGGTTTCGGGTGAGGGTCAGGGATAGAATTCGGGTTACGGTTAGGTTTAGGGAATGGGGAGATATTAGGGCACAGTTTAGGGTACCACAACGCTTAAGGTTTAGCGTACGTGTGAGGTCACTAGTTAGTGTTAGTGTACTGCTTACGATTAGGGCATGAGTGAGGGTAAAGCCTCGGAAGAGGGTCACGTTAAGGGTTAGGGTTAGGGTTAGGGTTAGGGAATGGGGATTGATTAGGGTACAGGTTAGGGTACGGCAATGGCTTAGGGTTGGCGTACGGTAGAGGGCATGAGTTAGTGTTGATGTACTGGTTAAAATTAGGACACGGGTGAGGGTAAAGTTTCGGGTGAGTGTCATGGTTAGGTTTCAGGTTAGGGTTAGGGTTAGGGAATGGAGAGGGATTAGGGTACAGGCTAGGGTACGACAATGCTTAAGGGTTAGCGTAAGTGTGAGGGCACGAGTTAGTGTTGGTGTACTGGTTAAGACAACGGCACCTATGAGGGTAAGGCCTCGGAAAAGGGTCACTTTCAGGGTTTCGCTTAGGGTTAGGGTTAGGGAATGGGGAGGGATTAGGGTACAGGATAGGGTACGACAATGCTTAAGGGTTAGCGTACATTTGAGGGCATGAGTTAGTGTTTGTGTACTGGTTAAGATTAGGGCATTGGTTAGGGTAGGGCATCGGAAGTGGGTCAGGATTAGGGATGGGGTTAGGGTTAGGGTTAAGGAATGGGGAGGGATTAGGGTACAATTTAGGGTACGACAACGCTTAAGGTTTAGCGTACGTGTGAGGGCACGAGTTAGTGTTGGTGTCCTGGTTAAGATTAGGGCATGGGTGAGGGTAAGGCTTCGGGTGAGGGTCAGGGTTAGGATTCGGGTTAGGGTTAGGGTTAAGGAATGCAGAGGGATTAGGGTACAGCTTAGGGTACGACAGTGCTTAAGGGTTAGCGTTCGTGTGAGGGCAAGGGTTAGTGTTAGTGTAATGGTTAAGATTAGGGCACGGGTGAGGGTAAGGCTTCAGGTGAGGGTCAGGGTTAGGATTCGGGTTAGGGTTAGGGCTAGGGAATGGGGAGGGTTTAGGGTACAGTTTAGGGTCGAAAACGATTAAGGGGTAGCGTACGTGTGAGGGCACAAGTTAGTGTTGCTGGCCTGGTTAAGATTAGGGCACCGGTGAGGGTAAGGTTTCGGGTGATGGTCAGGGATAGAATTCGGGTTAGGGTTAGGGTTAGGGAATGGGGAGATATTAGGGCACAGTTTAGGGTACCACAACGCTTAAGGTTTAGCGTACGTGTGAGGTCACTAGTTAGTGTTAGTGTACTGCTTACGATTAGGGAACGGGTGAGGGTAAGGCCTCGGAAGAGGGTCACGTTAAGGGTTAGGGTTAGGGTTAGGGTTAGGGAATGGGGATTGATTAGGGTACAGGTTAGGGTACGGCAATGGCTTAGGGTTGGCTTACGTTAGAGGGCATGGGTTAGTGTTGATGTACTGGTTAAAATTAGGACACGGGTGAGGGTAACGTTTCGGGTGAGTGTCATGATTAGGTTTCAGGTTAGGGTTAGGGTTAGGGAATGGAGAGGGATTAGGGTACAGGCTAGGGTACGACAATGCTTAAGGGTTAGCGTAAGTGTGAGGGCACGAGTTAGTGTTGGTGTACTGGTTAAGACAAATGCACCTATGAGGGTAAGGCCTCGGAAAAGGGTCACGTTCAGGGTTTCGCTTAGGGTTAGGGTTAGGGAATGGGGAGGGATTAGGGTACAGGATAGGGTACGACAATGCTTAAGGGTTAGCGTACGTTTGAGAGCATGAGTTAGTGTTTGTGTACTGGTTAAGATTAGGGCATTGGTTAGGGTAGGGCATCGGAAGTGGGTCAGGATTAGGGATGGGGTTAGGGTTAGGGTTAAGGAATGGGGAGGGATTAGGGTACAATTTAGGGTACGACAACGCTTAAGGTTTAGCGTACGTGTGAGGGCACGAGTTAGTGTTGGTGTCCTTGTTAAGATTAGGGCATGGGTGAGGGTAAGGCTTCGGGTGAGGGTCAGGGTTAGGATTCGGGTTAGGGTTAGGGTTAGGGAATGGGGAGGGATTAGGGTACAGTTTAGGGTACGACAACGATTAAGGATTAGCGTACGTGTGAGGGCACCAGTTAGTGTTGCTGTCCTGGTTAAGATTAGGGAACGGGTGAGGGTAAGGCTTCGGGTGAGGGTCAGGGTTAGGATTCGGGTTAGGGTTAGGGTTAAGGAATGCAGAGCGATTAGGGTACAGCTTAGGGTACGACAGTGCTTAAGGGTTAGCGTTCGTGTGAGGGCAAGGGTTAGTGTTAGTGTCCTGGTTAAGATTAGGGCACGGGTGAGGGTAAGGCTTCAGGTGAGGGTCAGGGTTAGGATTCGGGTTAGGGTTAGGGTTAGGGAATGGGGAGGGATTAGGGTACAGTTTAGGGTACGAAAGCGATTAAGGGTTAGCGTACGTGTGTGGGCACGAGTTAGTGTTGGTGTCCTGGTTAAGATTAGGGCACTGGTGAGGGTAAGGTTTCGGGTGAGGGTCAGGGATAGAATTCGGGTTAGGGTTAGGGTTAGGGAATCGGGAGATATTAGGGCACAGTTTAGGGTACCACAACGCTTAAGGTTTAGCGTACGTGTGAGGTCACTAGTTAGTGTTAGTGTACTGCTTACGATTAGGGCACGGGTGAGGGTAAGGCCTCGGAAGAGGGTCACGTTAAGGGTTAGGGTTAGGGAATGGGGATTGATTAGGGTACAGGTTAGGGTACGGCAATGGCTTAGGGTTGGCGTACGTTAGAGGGCATGGGTTAGTGTTGATGTACTGGTTAAAATTTGGACACGGGTGAGGGTAAAGTTTCGGGTGAGTGTCATGGTTAGGTTTCAGGTTAGGGTTAGGGTTAGGGAATGGAGAGGGATTAGGGTACAGGTTAGGGTACCGCTGCGGTTTAGTGTTAGCGTACGTTTGAGGGCACGAGTTAGTCTTGGTGTCCTGGTTAAGATTAGGGCACGGGTGAGGGTAAGGCTTCGGTGAGGGTCAGGGTTAGGATTCGGGTTAGGGTTAGGGTTAGGGAATGGAGAGGGATTAGGGTACAGGTTAGGGTACGACAATGCTTAAGGGTTAGCGTAAGTGTGAGGGCACGAGTTAGTGTTGGTGTACTGGTTAAGACAACGGCACCGATGAGGGTAAGGCCTCGGAAAAGGGTCACGTTCAGGGTTTCGCTTAGGGTTAGGGTTAGGGAATGGGGAGGGATTAGGGTACAGGATAGGGTACGACAATGCTTAAGGGTTAGCGTACGATTGAGGGCATGAATTAGTGTTTGTGTACTGGTTAAGATTAGGGCATTGGTTAGGGTAGGGCACTGGAAGTGGGTCAGGTTTAGGGATGGGGTTAGGGTTAGGGTTAAGGAATGGGGAGGGATTAGGGTACAATTTAGGGTACGACAACGCTTAAGGTTTATCGTACGTGTGAGGGCACGAGTTACTGTTGGTGTCCTGGTTAAGATTAGGGCACGGGTGAGGGTAAGGCTTCGGGTGAGGGTCAGGGTTAGGATTCGGGTTAGGGTTAGGGTTAAGGAATGCAGAGGGATTAGGGTACAGCTTAGGGTACGACAGTGCTTAAGGGTTAGCGTTCGTGTGAGGGCAAGGGTTAATGTTAGTGTCCTGGTTAAGATTAGGGCACGGGTGAGGGTAAGGCTTCGGGTGAGGTTCAGGGTTAGGATTCGGGTTAAGGTTAGGGTTAGGGAATGGGGAGGGATTAGGGTACAGTTTAGGGTACGACAACGATTAAGGGTTAGCATGCGTGTGAGGGCACAAGTTAGTGTTGGTGTCCTGGTTAAGATTAGGGCACGGGTGAGGGTTAAGGTTAGGGTTAGGGAATGGGGAGGGATTAGGGTACAGGGTAGGGTACGACAATGCTTAAGGGTTAGAGTACGTTTGAGGGCATGAGTTAGTGTTTGTGTACTGGTTAAGATTAGGGCATTGGTTAGGGTAGGGCATCGGAAGTGGGTCAGGTTTAGGGATGGGGTTAGGGTTAGGGTTAAGGAATGGGGAGGGATTAGGGTACAATTTAGGATACGACAACGCTTAAGGTTTAGTGTACGTGTGAGGGCACGAGTTATTGTTGGTGTCCTGCTTAAGATTAGGGCACAGGTGAGGGTAACGTTTCGGGTGAGTGTCAGGGATAGAATTCGGGTTAGGGTTAGGGTTAGGGAATGGGGCGATATTACGGCACAGTTTAGGGTACCACAACGCTTAAGGTTTAGCGTATGTGTGAGGTCACTAGTTAGTGTTAGTGTACTGCTTACGATTAGGGCACGGGTGAGGGTAAGGCCTCGGAAGAGGGTCACGTTAAGGGTTACGGTTAGGGTTAGGTTTAGGGAATGGGGTTTGATTAGGGTACAGGTTAGGGTACGGCAATGGCTTAGGGTTGGCGTACGTTAGAGGGCATGGGTTAGTGTTGATGTACTGGTTAAAATTTGGACACGGGTGAGGGTAAAGTTTCGGGTGAGTGTCATGGTTAGGTTTCAGGTTAGGGTTAGGGTTAGGGAATGGAGAGGGATTAGGGTACAGGTTAGGGCACCGCTGCGGTTTAGTGTTAGCGTACGTTTGAGGGCACGAGTTAGTCTTGGTGTCCTGGTTAAGATTAGGGCACGGGTGAGGGTAAGGCTTCGGGTGAGGGTCAGGGTTAGGATTCGGGTTAGGGTTAGTGTTAGGGAATGGAGAGGGATTAGGGTACAGGTTAGGGTACGACAATGCTTAAGGGTTAGCGTAAGTGTGAGGGCACGAGTTAGTGTTGGTGTACTGGTTAAGACAACGGCACCGATGAGGGTAAGGCCTCGGAAAAGGGTCACGTTCAGGGTTTCGCTTAGGGTTAGGGTTAGGGAATGGGGAGGGATTAGGGTACAGGATAGGGTACGACAATGCTTAAGGGTTAGCGTACGATTGAGGGCATGAGTTAGTGTTTGTGTACTGGTTAAGATTAGGGCATTGGTTAGGGTAGGGCACCGGAAGTGGGTCAGGTTTAGGGATGGGGTTAGGGTTAGGGTTAAGGAATGGGGAGGGATTAGGGTACAATTTAGGGTACGACAACGCTTAAGGTTTAGCGTACGTGTGAGGGCACGAGTTACTGTTGCTGTCCTGGTTAAGATTAGGGCACGGGTGAGGGTAAGGCTTCGGGTGAGGGTCAGGGTTAGGATTCGGCTTAGGGTTAGGGTTAAGGAATGCAGAGGGATTAGGGTACAGCTTAGGGTACGACAGTGCTTAAGGGTTAGCGTTCGTGTGAGGGCAAGGGTTAATGTTAGTGTCCTGGTTAAGATTAGGGCACGGGTGAGGGTAAGGCTTCGGGTGAGGGTCAGGGTTAGGATTCGGGTTAGGGTTAGGGTTAGGGAATGGGGAGGGATTAGGGTACAGTTTAGGGTACGACAACGATTAAGGGTTAGCATACGTGTGAGGGCACAAGTTAGTGTTGGTGTCCTGGTTAAGATTAGGGCACGGGTGAGGGTTAAGGTTAGGGTTAGGGAATGGGGAGGGATTAGGGTACAGGGTAGGGTACGACAATGCTTAAGGGTTAGAGTACGTTTGAGGGCATGAGTTAGTGTTTGTGTACTGGTTAAGATTAGGGCATTGGTTAGGGTAGGGCATCGGAAGTGGGTCAGGTTTAGGGATGGGGTTAGGGTTAGGGTTAAGGAATGGGGAGGGATTAGGGTACAATTTAGGATACGACAACGCTTAAGGTTTAGCGTACGTGTGAGGGCACGAGTTAGTGTTGGTGTCCTGGTTAAGATTAGGGCACGGGTGAGGGTAAGGCTTCGGGTGAGGGTCAGGGTTAGGATTCGGCTTAGGGTTAGGGTTAAGGAATGCAGAGGGATTAGGGTACAGCTTAGGGTACGACAGTGCTTAAGGGTTAGCGTTCGTGTGAGGGCAAGGATTAGTGTTAGTGTCCTGGTTAAGATTATGGCACGGGTGAGGGTAAGTCTTCAGGTGAGGGTCAGGGTTAGGATTCTTGTTAGGGTTAGGGTTAGGGAATGGGGAGGGATTAGGGTAGAGTTTAGGGTACGACAACGATTAAGGGTTAGCGCACGTGTGAGGGCACAAGTTAGTGTTGGTGTCCTGGTTAAGATTAGGGCACGGGTGAGGGTAAGGTTTCGGGTGAGGGTCAGGGATAGAATTCGGGTTAGGGTTAGGTTTAGAAAATGGGGAGATATTAGGGCACAGTTTAGGGTACCACAACGCTTAAGGTTTAGCGTACGTGTGAGGTCACTAGTTAGTGTTAGTGTACTGCTTACGATTAGGGCACGGGTGAGGGTAAGGCCTCGGAATAGGGTCACGTTAAGGGTTAGTGTTAGGGTTAGGGTTAGGGAATGGGGATTGATTAGGGTACAGGTTAGGGTACGGCAATGGCTTAGGGTTGGCGTATGTTAGAGGGCATGGGTTAGTGTTGATGTACTGGTAAAAATTAGGACACGGGTGAGGTTAAAGTTTCGGGTGAGTGTCATGGTTAGGTTTCAGGTTAGGGTTAGGGATAGGGATTGGAGAGGGATTAGGATACAGGTTAGGGTACCGCTGCGGTTTAGTGTTAGCGTACGTTTGAGGGCACGAGTTAGTCTTGGTGTCCTGGTTAAGATTAGGGCACGGGTGAGGGTAAAGTTTCGGGTGAGTGTCATGGTTAGGTTTCAGGTTAGGGTTAGGGTTAGGGAATGGAGAAGGATTAGGGTACAGGTTAGGGTACGACAGTGCTTAAGGGTTAGCATAAGTGTGAGGGCACGAATTAGTGTTGGTGTACTGGTTAAGACAACGGCACCGATGAGGGTAAGGCGTCGGAAAAGGGTCACATCAGGGTTGCGGTTAGGGTTAGGGTTAGGGAATGGGGAGGGATTAGGGTACAGGTTAGGGTACGACAATGCTTAAGGGTTTGCGTACGTTTGAGGGCATGAGTTAGTGTTTTTGTACTGGTTAAGTTCAGGGCATTGGTTAGGGTAGGGCATCGGAAGTGGGTCACGTTTAGGAATGGGGTTAGCGTTAGGGTTAAGGAATAGGGAGGGATTAGGGTACAATTTAGGGTACGACAACGCTTAAGGTTTAGCGTACGTGTGAGGGGACGAGTTAGTGTTGGTGTCCTGGTTAAGATTAGGGCACGGGTGAGGGTAAGGCTTCGGGTGAGGGTCGGGTTAGGATTCGGGTTAGGGTTAGGGTTAAGGAATGCAGAGGTATTAGGGTACAGCTTAGGGTACGACAGTGCTTAAGGGTTAGCGTTCGTGTGAGGGCAAGGGTTAGTGTTAGTGTCCTGGTTAAGATTAGGGCACGGGTGAGGGTAAGGCTTCAGGTGAGGGTCAGGGTTAGGATTCGGGTTAGGGTTAGGGTTAGGGAATGGGGAGGGTTTAGGGTACAGTTTAGGGTTCCACAACGTTTAAGGGTTAGCGTACGTGTGAGGGCACAAGTTAGTGTTGGTGTCCTGGTTAAGATTAGGGCACGGGTGAGGGTAAGGTTTCGGGTGAGGGTCAGGGATAGAATTCGGGTTAGGGTTAGGGTTAGGGAATGGGGAGATATTAGGGCACAGTTTAGGGTACCACAACGCTTAAGGTTTAGCGTACGTGTTAGGTCACTAGTTAGTGTTAGTGTACTGCTTACGATTAGGGCACAGGTGAGGGTAAGGCCTCGGAAGAGGGTCACGTTAAGGGTTAGGGTTAGGGTTAGGGTTAGGGAATGGGGATTGATTAGGGTACAGGTTAGGGTACGGCAATGGCTTAGGGTTGGCGTACGTTACAGGGCATGGGTTAGTGTTGATGTACTGGTTAAAATTAGGACACGGGTGAGGGTAAAGTTTCGGGTGAGTGTCATGGTTAGGTTTCAGGTTAGGGTTAGGGTTAGGGAATGGAGAGGGATTAGGGTACAGGTTAGGGTACCGCTGCGGTTTAGTGTTAGCGTACGTTTGAGGGCACGAGTTAGTCATGGTGTCCTGGTTAAGATTAGGGCACGGGTGAGGGTAAGGCTTCAGGTGAGGGTCAGGGTTAGGATTCGGGTTAGGGTTAGGGTTAGGGAATGGAGAGGGATTAGGGTACAGGTTAGGGTACGACAATGCTTAAGGGTTAGCGTAAGTGTGAGGGCACGAGTTAGTGTTGGTGTACTGGTTAAGACAACGACACCGATGAGGGTAAGGCCTCGGAAAAGGGTCACGTTCAGGGTTTCGCTTAGGGTTAGGGTTAGGGAATGGGGAGGGATTAGGGTACAGGATGGGGTACGACAATGCTTAAGGGTTAGCGTACGTTTGAGGGCATGAGTTAGTGTTTGTGTACTGGATAAGATTAGGGCATTGGTTAGGATAGGGCATCGGAAGTGGGTCAGGTTTAGGGATGGGGTTAGGGTTAGGGTTAAGGAATGGGGAGGGATTAGGGTACAATTTAGGGTACGACAACGCTTAAGGTTTAGCGTACGTGTGAGGGCACGAGTTAGTGTTGGTGACCTGGTTAAGATTAGGGCACGGGTCAGGGTAAGGCTTCAGGTCAGGGTCAGGGTTAGGATTCGGGTTACGGTTAGGGTTAGGGAATGGGGAGGGATTAGGGTACAGTTTAGGGTACGACAACGATTAAGGGTTAGCATACGTGTGAGGGCAGAAGTTAGTGTTGGTGTCCTGGTTAAGATTAGGGCACGGGTGAGGGTAAGGTTTCGGGTTACGGTCAGGGATAGAATTCGGGTTAGGGTTAGGTTTAGAAAATGGGGAGATATTAGGGCACAGTTTAGGGTACCACAACGTTTCAGGTTTAGCGTAAGTGTGAGGTCACTAGTTAGTGTTAGTGTAGTGCTTACGATTAATGCACGGGTGAGGGTAAGGCCTCGGAATAGGGTCACGTTAAGGGTTAGGGTTAGGGTTAGGGTTAGGGAATGGGGATTGATTAGGGTACAGGTTAGGGTACGGCAATGGCTTAGGGTTGGCGTATGTTAGAGGGAATGGGTTAGTGTTGATGTACTGGTAAAAATTAGGACACGGGTGAGGTTAAAGTTTCGGGTGAGTGTCATGGTTAGGTTTCAGGTTAGGGTTAGGGTTAGGGAATGGAGAGGTATTAGGGTACAGGTTAGGGTACCGCTGCGGTTTAGTGTTAGCGTACGTTTGAGGGCACGAGTTAGTCTTGGTGTCCTGGTTAAGATTGGGGCACGGGTGAGGGTAAAGTTTCGGGTGAGTGTCATGGTTAGGTTTCAGGTTAGGGTTAGGGTTAGGGAATGGAGAGGGAGTAGGGTACAGGTTAGGGTACGACAATGCTTAAGGGTTAGCATAAGTGTGAGGGCACGAATTAGTGTTGGTGTACTGGTTAAGACAACGGCACCGGTGAGGGTAAGGCGTCGGAAAAGGGTCACGTTCAGGGTTGCGGTTAGGGTTAGGGTTAGGGAATGGGGAGGGATTAGGGTACAGGTTAGGGTACGACAATGCTTAAGGGTTAGCGTACGTTTGAGGGCATGAGTTAGTGTTTGTGTACTGGATAAGTTCAGGGCATTGGTTAGGGTAGGGCATCGGAAGTGGGTCACGTTTAGGAATGGGGTTAGGGTTAGGTATAAGGAATGGGGAGGGATTTGGGTACAATTTAGGGTACGACAACGCTTAAGGTTTAGCGTACGTGTGAGGGGACGAGTTAGTGTTGGTGTCCTGGTTAAGATTAGGGCACGGGTGAGGGTAAGGCTTCGGGTGAGGGTCGGGTTAGGATTCGGGTTAGGGTTAGGGTTAAGGAATGCAGAGGGATTAGGGTACAGCTTAGGGTACGACAGTGCTTAAGGGTTAGCGTTCGTGTGAGGGCAAGGGTTAGTGTTAGTGTCCTGGTTAAGATTAGGGCACGGGTGAGGGTAAGGCTTCAGGTGAGGGTCAGGGTTAGGATTCAGGTTAGGGTTAGGGTTAGGGAATGGCGAGGGATTAGGGTACAGTTTAGGGTTCCACAACGTTTAAGGGTTAGCGTACGTGTGAGGGCACAAGTTAGTGTTGGTGTCCTGGTTAAGATTAGGGCACGGGTGAGTGTAAGGTTTAGGGTGAGGGTCAGGGATAGAATTCGGGTTAGGGTTAGGGTTAGGGAATGGGGAGATATTAGGGCACAGTTTAGGGTACCACAACGCTTAAGGTTTAGCGTACGTGTGAGGTCACTAGTTAGTGTTAGTGTACTGCTTACGATTAGGGCACGGGTGAGGGTAAGGCCTCGGAAGAGGGTCACGTTAAGGGTTAGGGTTAGGGTTAGGGTTAGGGAATGGGGATTTATTAGGGTACAGGTTAGGGTACGGCAATGGCTTAGGGTTGGCGTACGTTATAGGGCATGGGTTAGTGTTGATGTACTGGTTAAAATTAGGACACGGGTGAGGGTAAAGTTTCGGGTGAGTGTCATGGTTAGGTTTCAGGTTAGGGTTAGGGTTAGGGAATGGAGAGGGATTAGGGTACAGGTTAGGGTACCGCTGCGGTTTAGTGTTAGCGTACGTTTGAGGGCACGAGTTAGTCTTGGTGTCCTGGTTAAGATTAGGGCACGGGTGAGGGTAAGGCTTCGGGTGAGGGTCAGGGTTAGGATTCGGGTTAGGGTTAGGGTTAAGGAATGCAGAGGGATTAGGGTACAGCTTAGGGTACGACAGTGCTTAAGGGTTAGCGATCGTGTAAGGGCAAGGGTTAGTGTTAGTGTCCTGGTTAAGATTAGGGCACGGGTGAGGGTAAGGCTTCAGGTCAGGGTCAGGGTTAGGATTCGGGTTAGGGTTAGGGATAGGGAATGGGGAGGGATTAGGGTACAGTTTAGGGTACGACAACGATTAAGGGTTAGCATACGTGTGAGGGCAGAAGTTAGTGTTGGTGTCCTGGTTAAGATTAGGGCACGGGTGAGCGTAAGGTTTCGGGTGAGGGTCAGGGATAGAATTCGGGTTAGGGTTAGGTTTAGAAAATGGGGAGATATTAGGGCACAGTTTAGGGTACCACAACGCTTCAGGTTTAGCGTACGTGTGAGGTCACTAGTTAGTGTTAGTGTACTGCTTACGATTAGGGCACGGGTGAGGGTAAGGCCTCGGAATAGGGTCACGTTAAGGGTTAGGGTTAGGGTTAGGGTTAGGGAATGGGGATTGATTAGGGTACAGGTTAGGGTACGGCAATGGCTTAGGGTTGCCGTATGTTAGAGGGAATGGGTTAGTGTTGATGTACTGGTAAAAATTAGGACACGGGTGAGGTTAAAGTTTCGGGTGAGTGTCATGGTTAGGTTTCAGGTTAGGGTTAGAGTTAGGGAATGGAGAGTGATTAGGGTACAGGTTAGGGTACCGCTGCGGTTTAGTGTTAGCGTACGTTTGAGGGCACGAGTTAGTCTTGGTGTCCTGGTTAAGATTAGGGCACGGGTGAGGGTAAAGTTTCGGGTGAGTGTCATGGTTAGGTTTCAGGTTAGGGTTAGTGTTAGGGAATGGAGAGGGATTAGGGTACAGGTTAGGGTACGACAGTGCTTAAAGGTTAGCATAAGTGTGAGGGCACGAATTAGTGTTGGTTTACTGGTTAAGACAACGGCACCGATGTGGGTAAGGCGTCGGAAAAGGGTCACGTTCAGGGTTGCGGTTAGGGTTAGGGTTAGGGAATGGGGAGGGATTAGGGTACAGGTTAGGGTACGACAATGCTTAAGGTTTAGCGTACGTTTGAGGGCATGAGTTAGTGTTTGTGTACTGGTTAAGATTAGGGCATTGGTTAGGGTAGGGCATCGGAAGTGGGTCAGGTTTAGGTTTGGGGTTAGGGTTAGGGTTAAGGAATGGGGAGGGATTAGGGTACAATTTAGGGTACGACAACGCTTAAGGTTTAGCGTACGTTTGAGGGCACGAGTTAGTCTTGGTGTCCTGGTTAAGATTAGGGCACGGGTGAGGGTAAGGTTTCGGGTGAGGGTCAGGGATAGAATTCGGGTTAGGGTTAGGGTTAGGGAATGGGGAGATATTAGGGCACAGTTTAGGGTGCCAGAACGCTTAAGGTTTAGCGTACGTGTGAGGTCACTAGTTAGTGTTAGTGTACTGCTTACGATTAGGGCACGGGTGAGGGTAAGGCTTCGGAAGAGGGTCATATTAAGGGTTAGGGTTAGGGTTAGGGTTAGGGAATGGGGATTGATTAGGGTACAGGTTAGGGTACGGCAATGGCTTAGGGTTGGCGTACGTTAGAGAGCATGGGTTAGTGTTGATGTACTGGTTAAAATTAGGACACGGGTGAGGGTAAAGTTTCGGGTGAGTGTCATGGTTAGGTTTCAGGTTAGGGTTAGGGTTAGGGAATGCAGAGGGATTAGGGTACCGGTTAGGGTACCGCTGCGGTTTAGTGTTAGCGTACGTGTGAGGGCACGAGTTAGTCTTGGTGTCCTGGTTAAGATTAGGGCACGGGTGAGGGTAATGCTTCGGGTGAGGGTCAGGGTCAGGATTCGGGTTAGGGTTAGGGTTGGGGAATGGAGTGGGATTAGGGTACAGGTTATGGTAGGACAATGCTTAAGGGTTAGCGTAAGTGTGAGGGCACGAGTTAGTGTTGGTGTACTGGTTAAGACAACGGCACCGATGAGGGTAAGGCCTCGGAAAAGGGTCACGTTCAGGGTTTCGCTTAGGGTTACGGTTAGGGAATGGGGAGGGATTAGGGTACAGGATAGGGTACGACAATGCTTAAGGGTTAGCGTACGTTTGAGGGCATGAGTTAGTGTTGATGTACTTGTTAAAATTAGGACACGGGTGAGGGTAAAGTTTCGGGTGAGTGTCATCGTTAGATTTCAGGTTAGGGTTAGGGTTAGGGAATGGAGAGGGATTAGGGTAGAGTTTAGGGTACGACAATGCTTAAGGGTTAGCGTAAGTGTGAGGGCACAAGTTAGTGTTGGTGTACTGGTTAAGAAAACGGAACGGATGAGGGTAAGGCCTCGGAAAAGGGTCACGTTCAGGGTTTCGCTTAGGGTTAGGGTTAGGGAATGGGGAGGGATTAGGGTACAGGATAGGGTACCACAATGCTTAAGGGTTAGCGTACGTTTGAGGGCATGAGTTAGTGTTTGTGTACTGGTTAAGATTAGGGCATTGGTTAGGGTAGGGCATCGGAGGTGGGTCAGGTTTAGGGATGGGGTTAGGGTTAGGGTTAAGGAATGGGGAGGGATTAGGGTACAATTTAGGGTACGACAACGCTTAAGGTTTAGCGTACGTGTGAGGGCACGAGTTAGTGTTGGTGTCCTTTTTAAGATTAGGGCACGGGTGAGGGTAAGGCTTCGGGTGAGGGTCAGGATTAGGATTCGGGTTAGGGTTAGGGTTAAGGAATGCAGAGGGATTAGGGTACAGCTTAGGGTACGACAGTGCTTAAGGGTTAGCGTTCGTGTGAGGGCAAGGGCTAGGGTTAGTGTCCTGGTTAAGATTAGGGCACGGGTGAGGGTAAGGCTTCAGATAAGGGTCAGGGTTAGGATTCGGGTTAAGGTTAGGGTTAGGGAATGGGGAGGGTTTAGGGTACAGTTTAGGGTACAACAACGATTAAGGGTTAGCGTACGTGTGAGGGCACAAGTTAGTGTTGGTGTCCTGGTTAAGATTAGGGCATGGGTGAGGCTAAGGTTTCGGGTGAGGGTCAGGGATAGAATTCGGGTTAGGGTTAGGGTTAGGGAATGGGGAGATATTAGGGCACAGTTTAGAGTACCACAACGCTTAAGGTTTAGCGTACGTGTGAGGTCACTAGTTAGTGTTAGTCTACTGCTTACGATTAGGGCACGGGTGAGGGTAAGGCCTCTGAAGAGGGTCACGTTAAGGGTTAGGGTTAGGGTTAGGGTTAGGGAATGGAGATTGATTAGGGTACAGGATAGGGTAAGACAATGCTTAAGGGTTAGCGTACGTTTGAGGGCATGAGTTAGTGTTTGTGTACTGGTTAAGATTAGGGCATTGGTTAGGGTAGGGCATCGGAAGTGGGTCAGGTTTAGGTTTGGGGTTAGGGTTAGGGTTAAGGAATGGGGAGGGATTAGGGTACAATTTAGGGTACGACAACGCTTAAGGTTTAGCGTACGTTTGAGGGCACGAGTTAGTCTTGGTGTCCTGGTTAAGATTAGGGCACGGGTGAGGGTAAGTCTTCGGGTGAGGGTCAGAGTTAGGATTCGGGTTAGGGTTAGGGTTAGGGAATGGACAGGGATTAGGGTACAGGTTAGGGCACGACAACGCTTAAGGGTTAGCGTAAGTGTGAGGGCACGAGTTAGTGTTGGTGTACTGGTTAAGACAACGGCACCGATGAGGGTAAGGCCTCGGAAAAGGGTCACGTTCAGGGTTTCGCTTAGGGTTAGGGTTAGGGAATGGGGAGGGATTAGGGTACAGGATAGGGTACGACAATGCTTAAGGGTTAGCGTACGTTTGAGTGAATGAGTTAGTGTTTGTGTACTGGTTAAGATTAGGGCATTGGTTAGGGTAGGGCATCGGAAGTGGGTCAGGTTTAGGTTTGGGGTTAGGGTTAGGGTTAAGGAATGGGGCGGGATTAGGGTACAATTTAGGGTACGACAACGTTTAAGGTTTAGCGTACGTGTGAGGGCACGAGTTAGTGTTGGTGTCCTGGTTAAGATTAGGGCACGGGTGAGGGTAAGGCTTCGGGTGAGGGTCAGGGTTAGGATTCGGGTTAGGGTTAGGGTTAGGGAATGGGGAGGGATTAGGGTACAGTTTAGGGTACGACAACGATTAAGGGTTAGCATACGTGTGAGGGCAGAAGTTAGTGTTGGTGTCCTGGTTAAGATTAAGGCACGGGTGAGGGTAAGGTTTCGGGTGAGGGTCAGGGATAGAATTCGGGTTAGGGTTAGGGTTAGGGAATGGGGAGATATTAGGGCACAGTTTAGGGTGCCAGAACGCTTAAGGTTTAGCGTACGTGTGAGGTCACTAGTTAGTGTTAGTGTACTGCTTACGATTAGGGCACGGGTGAGGGTAAGGCTTCGGAAGAGGGTCACATTAAGGGTTAGGGTTAGGGTTAGGGTTAGGGAATGGGGATTGATTAGGGTACAGGTTAGGGTACGGCAATGGCCTAGGGTTGGCGTACGTTAGAGAGCATGGGTTAGTGTTGATGTACTGGTTAAAATTAGGACACGGGTGAGGGTAAAGTTTCGGGTGAGTGTCATGGTTAGGTTTCAGGTTAGGGTTAGGGTTAGGGAATGGAGAGGGATTAGGGTACAGGTTAGGGTACCGCTGCGGTTTAGTGTTAGCGTACGTTTGAGGGCACGAGTTAGTCTTGGTGTCCTGGTTAAGATTAGGGCACGGGTGAGGGTAAGGCTTCGGGTGAGGGTCAGGGTTAGAATTCGGGTTAGGGTTAGGGTTAAGGAATGGGGAGATATTAGGGCACAGTTTAGGGTACCACAACGCTTAAGGTTTAGCGTACGTGTGAGGTCAGTAGTTAGTGTTAGTGTACTGCTTACGATTAGGGCACGGGTGAGGGTAAGGCCTCGGAAGAGGGTCACGTTAAGGGTTAGGGTTAGGGTTAGGGTTAGGGAATGGGGATTGATTAGGGTACAGGTTAGGGTACGGCAATGGCTTAGGGTTGGCGTACGTTAGAGGGCATGGGTTAGTGTTGATGTACTGGTTAAAATTAGGACACGGGTGAGGGTAAAGTTTCGGGTGAGTGTCATGGTTAGGTTTCAGGTTAGGGTTAGGGTTAGGGAATGGAGAGGGATTAGGGTACAGGTTAGGGCACCGCTGCGGTTTAGTGTTAGCGTACGTTTGAGGGCACGAGTTAGTCCTGGTGTCCTGGTTAAGATTAGGGCACGGGTGAGGGTAAGTCTTCGGGTGAGGGTCAGAGTTAGGATTCGGGTTAGGTTTAGGGTTAGGGAATGGAGAGGGATTAGGGTACAGGTTAGGGTACGACAATGCTTAAGGGTTAGCGTAAGTGTGGGGGCACGAGTTAGTGTTGGTGTACTGGTTAAGACAACGGCACCGATGAGGGTAAGGCCTCGGAAAAGGGTCACGTTCAGGGTTTCGCTTAGGGTTAGGGTTAGGGAATGGGGAGGGATTAGGGTACAGGATAGGGTACGACAATGCTTAAGTGTTAGCGTACGTTTGAGGGAATGAGTTAGTGTTTGTGTACTGGTTAAGATTAGGGCATTGGTTAGGGTAGGGCATCGGAAGTGGGTCAGGTTTAGGTTTGGGGTTAGGGTTAGGGTTAAGGAATGGGGAGGGATTAGGGTACAATTTAGGGTACGACAACTTTTAAGGTTTAGCGTACGTGTGAGGGCACGAGTTAGTGTTGGTGTCCTGGTTAAGATTAGGGCACGGGTGAGGGTAAGTCTTCGGGTGAGGGTCAGGGCTAGGATTCGGGTTAGGGTTAGGGTTAAGGAATGCAGAGGGATTGGGGTACAGCTTAGGGTACGACAGTGCTTAAGGTTTAGCGTTCGTTTGAGGGCAAGGGTTAGTGTTAGTGTCCTGGTTAAGATTAGGGCACGGGTGAGGGTAAGGCTTCAGTTGAGGGTCAGGGTTAGGATTCGGGTTAGGGTTAGTGTTAGGGAATGGGGAGGGATTAGGGTACAGTTTAGGGTACGACAACGATTAAGGGTTAGCATACGTGTGAGGGCACAAGTTAGTGTTGGTGTCCTGGTTAAGATTAGGGCACGGGTGAGGGTAAGGTTTCGGGTGAGGGTCAGGGATAGAATTCGGGTTAGGGTTAGGGTTAGGGAATGGGGAGATATTAGGGCACAGTTTAGGGTGCCAGAGCGCTTAAGGTTTAGCGTACGTGTGAGGTCACTAGTTAGTGTTAGTGTACTGCTTACGATTAGGGCACGGGTGAGGGTAAGGCTTCGGAAGAGGGTCACATTAAGGGTTAGGGTTAGGGTTAGGGTTAGGGAATGGGGATTGATTAGGGTACAGGTTAGGGTACGGCAATGGCTTAGGGTTGGCGTACGTTAGAGAGCATGGGTTAGTGTTGATGTACTGGTTAAAATTAGGACACGGGTGAGGGTAAAGTTTCGGGTGAGTGTCATGGTTAGGTTTCAGGTTAGGGTTAGGGTTAGGGAATGGAGAGGGAGTAGGGTACAGGTTAGGGTACCGCTCCAGTTTAGTGTTAGCGTACGTTTGAGGGCACGAGTTAGTCTTGGTGTCCTGGTTAAGATTAGGGCACGGGTGAGGGTAAGGCTTCGGGTGAGGGTCAGGGTTAGGATTCGGGTTAGGGTTAGGGTTAGGGAATGGAGAGGGATTAGGGTACAGGTTAGGGTACGACAATGCTTAAGGGTTAGCGTAAGTGTGAGGGCACGAGTTAGTGTTGGTGTACTGGTTAAGACAAGGGCACCGATGAGGGTAAGGCCTCGGAAAAGGGTCACGTTCAGGGTTTCGCTTAGGGTTAGGGTTAGGGAATGGGGAGGGATTAGGGTACAGGATAGGGTACCACAATGCTTAAGGGTTAGCGTACGTTTGAGGGCATGAGTTAGTGTTTGTGTACTGGTTAAGATTAGGGCATTGGTTAGGGTAGGGCATCGGAGGTGGGTCAGGTTTAGGGATGGGGTTAGGGTTAGGGTTAAGGAATGGGGAGGGATTAGGGTACAATTTAGGGTATGACAACGCTTAAGGTTTAGCGTACGTGTGAGGGCACGAGTTAGTGTTGGTGTCCTGGTTAAGATTAGGGCACGGGTGAGGGTAAGGCTTCGAGTGAGGGTCAGGGTTAGGTTTCGGGTTAGGGTTAGGGTTAAGGAATGCAGAGGGATTAGGGTACAGCTTAGGGTACGACAACGATTAAGGGTTAGCGTACGTGTGAGGGCACAAGTTAGTGTTGGTGTCCTGGTTAAGATTAGGGCACGGGTGCGGGTAAGGTTTCGGGGGAGGGTCAGGGATAGAATTCGGGTTAGGGTTAGGGTTAGGGAATGGGGAGATATTAGGGCACAGTTTAGGGTACCACAGCGCTTAAGGTTTAGCGTACGTGTGAGGTCACTAGTTAGTGTTAGTGTACTGCTTACGATTAGGGCACGGGTGAGGGTAGGGCCTCGGAAGAGGGTCACGTTAAGGGTTAGGGTTAGGGTTAGGGTTAGGGAATGGGGATTGATTAGGGTACAGGTTAGGGTATGGCAATGGCTTAGGGTTGGCGTACGTTAGAGGGCATGGGTTAGTGTTGATGTACTGGTTAAAATTAGGACACGGGTGAGGGTAAAGTTTCTGGTGAGTGTCATGATTAGGTTTCAGGTTAGGGTTAGGGTTAGGGAATGGAGAGGGATTAGGGTACAGGTTAGGGTACCGCTGCGGTTTAGTGTTAGCGTACGTTTGAGGGCACGAGTTAGTCTTGGTGTCCTGGTTAAGATTAGGGCACGGGTGAGGGTAAGGCTTCGGGTGAGGGTCAGGGTTAGGATTAGGGTTAGTGTTAGTGTTAGGGAATGGAGAGGGATTAGGGTACAGGTTAGGGTACGACAATGCTTAAGTGTTAGCATAAGTGTGAGGGCACGAGTTAGTGTTGGTGTACTGGTTAAGACAACGGCACCGATGAGGTTAAGGCCTCGGAAAAGGGTCACGTTCAGGGTTTCGCTTAGGGTTAGGATTAGGGAATGGGGAGGGATTAGGGTACAGGATAGGGTACGACAATGCTTAAGGGTTAGCGTACGTTGGAGGGCATGAGTTAGTGTTTGTGTACTGGTTAAGATTAGGGCATTGGTTAGGGTAGGGCATCGGAAGTGGGTCAGGTTTAGGGATGGGGTTAGGGGTAGGGTTAAGGAATGGGGAGGGATTAGGGTACAATTTAGGGTACGACAACGCTTAAGGTTTAGCGTACGTGTGAGGGCACGAGTTAGTGTTGGTGTCCTGGTTAAGATTAGGGCACGGGTGAGGGTAAGGCTTCGGGTGAGTGTCAAGGTTAGGATTCGGGTTAGGGTTAGGGTTAAGGAATGTAGAGGGATTAGGGTACAGCTTAGGGTACGACAGTGCTTAAGGGTTAGCATTCGTGTCAGGGCAAGGGTTAGTGTTAGTGTCCTAGTTAAGATTAGGGCACGGGTGAGGGTAAGGCTTCAGGTGAGGGTCAGGGTTAGGATTCGGGTTAGGGTTAGAGTTAGGGAATGGGGAGGGATTCGGCTACAGTTTAGGGTACGACAACGATTAAGGGTTAGCGTACGTGTGAGGGCACAAGTTAGTGTTGGTGTCCTGGTTAAGATTAGGGCAAGTGAGGGTAAGGTTTCGGGTGAGGGTCAGGGATAGAATTCGGGTTAGGGTTAGGGTTAGGGAATGGGGAGATATTAGGGCACTGTTTAGAGTACCACAACGCTTAAGGTTTAGCATACGTGTGAGGTCACTAGTTAGTGTTAGTCTACTGCTTACGATTAGGGCACGGGTGAGGGTAAGGCCTCGGAAGAGGGTCACGTTAAGCGTTAGGGTTAGGGTTAGGGTTAGGGAATGGGGATTGATTAGGGTACATGTTAGGGTACGGCGATGGCTTAGGGTTGGCGTACGTTAGAGGGCATGGGTTAGTGTTGATGTACTGGTTAAAATTAGGACACGGGTGAGGGTAAAGTTTCGGGTGAGTGTCATGGTTAGGTTTCAGGTTAGGGTTAGGGTTAGGGAATGGAGAGGGATTAGGGTACAGGTTAGGGTACCGCTGCGGTTTAGTGTTAGCGTACGTTTGAGGGCACGAGTTAGTCTTGGTGTCCTGGTTAAGATTAGGGCACGGGTGAGGGTAAGGCTTCGGGTGAGGGTCAGGGTTAGGATTCGGGTTAGGGTTAGGGTTAGGGAATGGAGAGGGATTAGGGTACAGGTTAGGGTACGACAATGCTTAAGGGTTAGCGTAAGTGTGAGGGCACGAGTTAGTGTTGGTGTACTGGTTAAGACAAGGGCACCGATGAGGGTAAGGCCTCGGAAAAGGGTCACGTTCAGGGTTTCGCTTAGGGTTAGGATTAGGGAATGGGGAGGGATTAGGGTACAGGATAGGGTACGACAATGCTTAAGGGTTAGCGTAAGTTTGAGGGCATGAGGTAGTGTTTGTGTACTGGTTAAGATTAGGGCATTGGTTAGGGTAGGGCATCGGAAGTGGGTCAGGTTTAGGGATGGGGTTAGTGTTAGGGTTAAGGAATGGGGAGGGATTAGGGTACAATTTAGGGTACGACAACGCTTAAAGTTTAGTGTACGTGTGAGGGCACGAGTTAGTGTTGGTGTCCTGGTTAAGATTAGGGCACGGGTGTGGGTAAGGCTTCGGGTGAGGGTCAGGGTTAGGATTCGTGTTAGGGTTAGGGTTAAGGAATGCAGAGGGATTAGGCTACAGCTTAGGGTACGACAGTGCTTAAGGGTTAGCGTACGTGTGAGGGCACAAGTTAGTGTTGGTGTCCTGGTTAAGATTAGGGCACGGGTGAGGGTAAGGTTTCGGGTGAGGGTCAGGGATAGAATTCGGGTTAGGGTTAGGGTTAGGGAATGGGGACATATTAGGGCACAGTTTATGGTACCACAACGCTTAAGGTTTAGCGTACGTGTGAGGTCACTAGTTAGTGTTAGTGTACTGCTTACGATTAGGGCACGGGTGAGGGTAAGGCCTCGGAAGAGGGTCACGTTAAGGGTTAGGGTTAGGGTTAGGGTTAGGGAATGGGGATTGATTAGGGTACAGGTTAGGGTACTGCAATGGCTTAGGGTTGGCGTACGTTAGAGGGCATGGGTTAGTGTTGATGTACTGGTTAAAATTAGGACACGGGTGAGGGTAAAGTTTCGGGTGAGTGTCATGGTTAGGTTTCAGGTTACAGTTAGGGTTAGGGAATGGAGAGGGATTAGGGTACAGGTTAGGGTACCGCTGCGGTTTAGTGTTAGCGTACGTTTGAGGGCACGAGTTAGTCTAGGTGTCCTGGTTAAGATTAGGGCACGGGTGAGGGTAAGGCTTCGGGTGAGGGTCAGGGTTAGGATTCGGGTTAGGGTTAGGGTTAGGGAATGGAGAGGGATTAGGGTACAGGTTAGGGTACGACAATGCTTAAGGGTTAGCGTAAGTGTGAGGGCATGAGTTAGTGTTGGTGTACTGGTTAAGACAACGGCACCGATGAGGGTAAGGCCTCGGAAAAGGGTCACGTTCAGGGTTTCGCTTAGGGTTAGTGTTAGGGAATGGGGAGGGATTAGGGTACAGGATAGGGTACGACAATGCTTAAGGGTTAGCATACGTTTGAGGGCATGAGTTAGTGTTTGTGTACTGGTTAAGATTAGGGCATTGGTTAGGGTAGGGCATCGGAAGTGGGTCAGGTTTAGGGATGGGGTTAGGGTTAGGGTTAAGGAATGGGGAGGGATTAGGGTACAATTTAGGGTACGACAACGCTTAAGGTTTAGCGTACGTGTGAGGGCACGAGTTAGTGTTGGTGTCCTGGTTAAGATTAGGGCACGGGTGAGGGTAAGGCTTCGGGTGAGGGTCAGGGTTAGGATTCGGGTTAGGGTTAGGGTTAAGGAATGCAAAGGGATTATGGTACAGCTTAGTGTACGACAGTGCTTAAGGGTTAGCGTTCGTGTGAGGGCAAGGGTTAGTGTTAGTGTCCTGGTTAAGATTAGGGCACGGGTGAGGGTAAGGCTTCAGGTGAGGGTCAGGTTTAGGATTCGGGTTAGGGTTAGGGTTAGGGAATGGGGAGGGATTAGGGTACAGTTTAGGGTACGACAACGATTAAGGGTTAGCGTACGTGTGAGGGCACAAGTTAGTGTTGGTGTCCTGGTTAAGATTAGGGCACGGGTGAGGGTAAGGTTTCGGGTGAGGGTCAGGGATAGAATTCGGGTTAGGGTTAGGGTTAGGGAATGGGGAGATATTAAGGCACAGTTTAGGGTACCACAACACTTAAGGTTTAGCGTACGTGTGAGGTCACTAGTTAGTGTTAGTGTACTGCTTACGATTAGGGCACGGGTGAGGGTAAGGCCTCGGAAGAGGGTCACATTAAGGGTTAGGGTTAGGGTTAGGGTTAGGGAATGGGGATTGATTAGGATACAGGTTAGGGTTCGGCAATGGCTTAGGGTTGGCGTACGTTAGAGGGCATACACTTCCCCAGAGTGCCTCTTCTCCGTTTACACACAGCCCGTCAGTGTATAAAGGCTGCCTGTTCTCCATGGCCTGTCCTGCATTTCTGCGTTTTACAATTTTTTCAGATGGCCCTTTTGACCGGTGGGAAATGAGACTTCTTTGTTGTGCAGATTTGCATTGCTTGCTTTCTTGGTTGCCCATAAAGTGCATATGCGTGTTTTCCTGAATATATTCAGGAGAAAATGCATACGCCCTTTTTGGCCAACTGCACCATTTTAGAAATCCTGCCACCTTGGGCCTTGGGATGTAGGCAGAGTGCGAACTTTAGATGACTGATGCCGTCAGGGTCAGAACCACTCACCAACAGCTTCCCTTAGGTTACATTTTAACTGTCCTTGATAGATGATGTCAATAAAAATATCTATTCTTTTTCAGATTTTTTCCCCTTACACGTTATTGCAAAATATTGAGTGTAGTTCCCTATGCTATATAGTAGTTCCTTGTTGATGATCTACTTTATACATAGCAGTGTGTATGTGTTAATCCCAAACTGTTAATTTATCCCTCCTCCCACTTTTCCCTTTGGTAATAATAAATTATAAGATTTTATACTTCTCAGAAATGGGGGAGCTGAAACAGAGGTATAATTTTCAATGGAAAAGCATTTAAAACAAGATTGAAGCTTTAACCAAGATTATTAGATGTGCATCCTTGGAAAAAAATCACTTCATTTCTCTAATATTGACCTGACAAATAAGACAAATCTTTTCACTGAACTTGCTTATAATAGAATGATGGAAATATAAAATGGAAGTGTTAGAAACATCTTATTTTACCCGAGCCTTATACACTGTTCTATGTTAATTACAGTTTGGCTCACATATCTGTTTATTGAAGTTACAATGTTATCAATTTCTGTTACTGATCCTCCACAATGGACCCCAACAAGTATCCCCCTGCCCAGTGTCATTGGAGCCAACAGATCGAGACTGAGTTTGGTTCAGAAGCAAAGGAAACTATATTTTGATCAGAGAATGGAGAAGTGAGAGAATGCGCTACCCCACAGGCTGTGTGTTGGCCTGCTGTGTACAGGTCCTGTCAGAGTCAGTGGGAGGGAGGGGGCGGAGCTCTCAGAGGCCGGGTTGGATGCAGCTCAGGCTCTATATCTTGGAGCCTGCACTGGTCCCCAGGAGCTGAAGTGTCGACCCAGCCATTCTGCAGTAGGAAATCTGGTCTGAAGTGCCGGGTGTGGCAGCTCTGCATGCGGGAACCTAGGAGCACTTGAAATTAGACAAATCACAAAGGATAACAAAGGTTAGACTTTATTTTATTGCCCAGATTCTATTTTTATCTCCCAAGGATTTTTAATGGGCTTTGCTGGTGACAAAGCCCTCCTCTGCCTTTTGTCCCATTCCTCGTTCTTGGAGTTCTGAGTGTGCAGACCCCTCTTCTGTAACTGCTGAGTGCTGAGTTGGGAGCCCTCATACCCGGGGGTGAGGGTCAGAACTTCTCCCCAGCAGCCTCCAGGTGAGATTCATTGTTCCCAGAGCTGCTGCCTCCCTGCTCGTCCACCTGAGTACCAGCATTGGAAGTGTTATAGATTCTAATGACCTTTAAGGGTACAGGAAAGGGATGTGCAGAGAAAATGTGGAGGCAGGCTTTACCCCACCGCACATTTGTTAGGCCACCTTAGGCTGACCATTTCTGCCAGCCTAGATGCTCTGACCAGCAGTCTTTGTTTTCTTCAATTAGGCCCCTGAATTAATGTAAAAACAGTACCAGGTGTCAGAGCCTTGCCTGCTCAACTCCCAGTCAGTCCAGGGTCAGTGGTGATGCAAGACCATGATGGACACTGAGTCAACAGCCTTTTGAGGTAGCCAGGACTGCAGCTGGTCTTATTGGCCGCCATCACCACGGTGGCTGTAGGCTTTTCTATGGTGACAATGTGATATATGGTTCCCCTGCCAAGCTTATTAGCTCCCCTCTGGGTGCAGTAAGCCCTGAAAGCAGCAGTCTACTCTTTTTTTGACACACTATTGTTGTTTTCTGAGAGAAACTCCAGGTAAAGTGATGGTTACACGAGTTGCCATGGGGCCCCGTTGCCCCCAGTTGTCTTTCTGGAGGTTGGAGTTGGGGGGTCTCCTCACTCGAGGTCAGTGTGCCCATGGAGCGAACCCTGCAACCTCAGGGCATGTTTGGTGGTTAGGATCAACACATGGGGTCCTTTTCCCTTAGGAGGGAGGTGGCCTTTCAGGCTGCTGATTTCCAGGTTTTTAGATACTGCCAGTATCCTGGCCAGATGTGGTGGTGGACCAAGCCCCTTAGTGACCGTAGTTTATCCTACCTGGTTAGCATTCATGCGTTGTTCCTTTTCAAGTGGTCCCGGTTTTTGCACTAATACTCCAATGGCAATTCACCTTTCACCAGGAATGTAAAGGTCAAAGGGTTTAGCTAAATTAGGGAGTTCCAGGTCAAGGGTCTGAATTGACTGCTCTTTCCATTCTTGAAAGACCACTTCTGGATTCTATTCAAAAGGATCATCATCTTTTCCTTTCAGTGCTTCATATAGAGGCCCAGCTATTAGACTGTAGTTCGGGATCCAGATGCAGCAAACCCCAGCCTCCCCAGGAACTCCTAAGCTGTCTTCTACTTTTAGAAGGGCTAAGGCTGCAAATGGTTTCTTCCCTTTCCTGGGATGGGCTTCTCAGACCTTCTGTGACAACGAAGCCCAGGTAGGTCACCTTAGTGTGATATTTGAGCTTTATCTTGGACAACTTCTATCCTATATTGGCTTGGTAGTTCAGAGGCCTCCTTAGTAGAGCTGGCGATCAGATTGGTGTCTGCATATTGAAGGAGGGTTTCCTTTTCCAGAGGTAGAACTTTTAGGTCTTTAGCTAAGCTTTCCCAAAGATGGTGTGGGAATTTTTATACCCTTGGGGCGAGGCGGCCCAGCAGTATTATTTTTGTTGTATGTTGAGTCCTGCCAGTCACGAGGCAAAATTTCTTGTGACTCTGGGACTAATGGAATACAAAAGAAGGCATCATTGAAGTCTAATACAGAACACCATGTCCTGGTGGTTGGTAGAATGACTAGCAGTGTGTAGGAATTAGGAACTACTGGAGGTATACCCTCGGTGGCATAACTGACTGTCCTGACATCCTTTACCAGGTCCCCAGCGGCCCATTTGTCTCTCGTGGTCAGGCAATTACCAGGATATGGAGCTCACCTGGGCAGGTACCTCACCCCCACGCCAGCTCATTGGGCTCTCCTGGTCAAGCCCCTCCCAGGATACAGATCTACCCTTGCAGGTACCGTGGCAGGGCTGGGCAAAGAGGAACCGTGCACATAGCCCTCATTGCAGAGCAACCTCAGCTCACCTGTCTCTCAGAGCTGACACAGAGCACCTCAGAGCAGGACTTGAACTAACAAACAGCAGCTCCGACATGCCTGTGACCCTGGGCATCACTCTGCAGGGCCTCCCTCTGCCTGGTCTTCCAGACACTTCCACTGAACCCAGGGCACCAAGCCGCTGCCTCCAGCCACCACTCACCCCTCCTCTCCCTGACTTCTGTGTCCCTTTCATTAGGAGACGATTTTCTTGAAGCTGTCTCCCACTCATGGGCCAGATAAAATGATTAGAAAACAAGCCAGAGCTGCAGCCCCTTGTGTATCCGGACTTTCAAGAGCCTACACCTGTTGCTTGGAGATGGCCCGTTCAGCAAGGTCAATTTTCTGCAACTGTGAGCCCCTGAGTAGTGAGGATTGGCTGACCTGTGCAGCCTGACCAATCGGGCCAGCCCTCCCCAGGTGTGCATGTTTTGAGGTCAATATAAACACCGCACCAGGCAGCAAGAGCCCCTGCAGCTCTGCCTGACACCATATTCTCTGCCCTGTCATTAGTCTCGGGGCTGGGCTGGTGGGAGGGATTGAGAAGCCACGGCTTTGTGAGAGGCCTAGTGTGAGTTGGGCTCTGCTGGACTTTCTGCAGCAGTTTCCAGGCTGCCACCTGCTAAAGAAGAGGATGTGTCACCTATAACTGCTGCTGGAATTTCTCCCTGGGCAGAGGTGAGGGAGGAAAAAAAGCAGTGGGGGCGGGACAGGAGGGGTTTCTCAGGCAGGGAAATGGAAGGCTTCCAGAAGAGCACCCAGGGCCAGGACCATCCTGGCTGGCCTGCAGGCACCAAGTCGGCCGGCATGCTGTCGCTTGTGTGGCTCCACGGCCCTTCCTCTAGGCTTTCAAGTCCTTGCACATATTCAGGTGTTTTACCTGGGAAGGGTGGGAACAGTTCAGCAGCAGCTGGCCTGGGCCTCAGCTCACGTTTACTCACAGAGGTCTCGGCACAGTCCCCCAGCTTTACAATGAGGACACTTGTTGCGTGGGGGCTGCTGGTTGAATGGGAGATGATTCCCCTCACTGACCAACTTCAGAATTGTTTACAACTGGAGCAAGTGCCCTGATACGGTTTTCCTCTGTGTAACTGGTGGGTTCTGTTTAGATTTTTTTTTTCTTTATTTTGGGTTCTAGGTAGATTTTATTCCTCTTTTTTGTATTTACAGATATAAGCATGGAAATAATGTATTCATATAAAAGCACGTGTGTGAAGGGAAGAACCTTTTTTTCTGTTTTAATTGTTTTTTCAATTTTGAAATATATTTTAGTTTTTTATACAGCAGGTTTATATTGGTTATCTATTTTACACTTGGTTATCTATTTATCTACTGGTTATCTATTTTATACATATAAATGCCAATCTGAATCTCTCAACTTCTCCCACCACCTAACCCCCACAGCTTTCCCCACTTGATGTCCATATGTTTTTTCTCTACATCTGTTGCTCTATTTCTGCCTTGCAAACTGGTCCATCTGCACAATTTTTCTAGGTTCCACATATATGCATTCATATACAATATTTGTTTTCCTCTTTCTGACATACTTCACTCTCTATGACAGTCTCTAGATCCATTGACATCTCTACAAATGATCCAACTTCATTCATTCTTATGGCTGAGTAATATTCCATTTTATATATGTATCATCTCTTTATGCATTCATGTGTCTGTGGACATTTAGGTTGCTTCCATTACCTGGCTATTATAGTGATGCAATGAACTTTGTGGTGAAAGCCTCCTCTTTATTTTTGTTTTTTTTCTCGATATATGCCCAGGAGTGAGATGGCTGGATCATATTGTAATTTATGGTTAGTTTTTAAGGAACCTCCATGCTGTTCTCTATTGTAACTGTATCAATTTACATTCCCAACAGTAGTGGAAGAGGTTTCCTTTTCTCCACACCATTCGAGCCTTTGTTGTTTGCAGAATTTCTGATAATGCCTATTCTAACAGGTGTGAGGTGATACTTCATTGTTGAGTTTATTTCTTTGAGCAAGGAGTAGGTCCTGTCTATTACATACTTGGCTTATGGAATGGTTTTTGGGCTAATTTCAATCTCTGGTTTTATGACGCACCCCAACTCAACTTTCCCCTTAAAAAAAGCATAAGATTGTTTCCTAAAAGTGAGACTCTGTTGTGTTTTGTAATTCAATTCATGTGTAGCCAAGTTTACATTCCCTTTATTAGTGATAACCTATAATAATTTTCTTTTTCTGTGTGACTTATTTCACATAGAATCATCGTACTGGAATCCATTCATTTTGCTTCTACAGGCCTGATTACATTAATATCACTGTTGAGTGATATTTTATTATACAAAATAAGCACAAGGTCTTTATCCATTTTTTTCTGTCCAGGAAATATAAGTTGTACTGTAGTGGACATTGCTGAAAACACAGCAGTCCTAAATATTGGGGTAGCTGTGTCTTCCTCCTTTAAATTTTCCTAAGCTATAGGGCCATAAGTGGAAGTGCCCTAGGCTCTGTGGCTTTGATTTTTAGATGTTTCAGGAAACACCATACACATCTCCACAGTACTCGTTGGCAATTTACATCCCGCCAATCAGCATAACCAAGCTCCCTGTACTCCATGGCCAGTCCTGTCTCTCGGGATTTTACACTTTTTTCAGACGACACTTTAAAGCGTTGGGAAGTGAGACTTCATTGTAGTGCAAATTTCCATTACAGGCTTGTTTGTTGGCCAAAAAGGGTGTATGCGTTTTTTCTGGGATATATTTAGGAAAAAACACATACACCCTTTTTGGCTAAGTGTATCATTGTCGAAGTGCTGCCTCTTTTCCTTTACTTTCAGAGCAATTTTAATCTACCACCGGATATCTGTTTTCTGCAATTCTGCCTCGCGTTCAAGTCCTCTTCACAGCCTTCCTTCAATATATTTTTGGATGATAGGGGTCATGTGTAATTGTGCAGGATTGTGAATTACAGTGTTCAAAAAGCTCCTTTTTTCAACTAGCTTCCTTGTGAGCTGACTGCAAAACCGAAGAATTGCTTCAGGCCCTAACCTGGTACTGGCAAGGCACGCTGAGCCTTTGGTGAATTCTTCTCCCTGGTGGGAAATCAGAGTTCAATGTGCCCGTCCAAACACATAGAGATAGTCCCTCATTGGATCTCCTTATTCCTGGTCATCTTATACAGAAATTACTAACTGTGAAACAGTTCATCTGGAGCTGTGTTTATACTCCCGGTGTTAGTGATATGTTGTGATGTTTCTTTTTCTGTGTGACTTATTTCATTTAAAAGCATCGTACCTACATCCACTCATTATGCTGCTACTGGTCTGTTGCCATTGATTTCATTGTTGAGTGATATTCCATTGTAGGGATGTACCACAACTTCTATATCCATTTTTCTTTTTCTTGGCTATTGAAGTTGTGCCCTAGGCTCTCTAGCTTGGTTTTTTCTTCGTTCCAGGAAACACCATGCACTTCTCCAGAGTGGCTGTTGGCAATTTACATCCTGCCCATCAGCATAACAAGGCTGCCGGTTCTCCATGGCCTGTCCAGCCTCTCTGGATTTTACACTTTTTTCGGACGGCCCTTTTGATCGGTGGGAAGTGAGACTTCCTTGTAGTGCTGACTTCCATTGCAGGCTTGCTTGGTTGGCCAAAAACGTCGTATGCATTTTTTCCTGAATATATTCAGGAAAAAACGCATACGCCCTTTTTGGCCAAGTGCATCAGTTTTGAACTGCTGCCTCTTTTCCTACGCTTTCAGAGCAATTCTTATCTACCACCTGATATATGTTTTCTGCAATTCTGTGTCGCGTTCAAGTCCTCTTCATAGTCTTCCTTCAATAAATTTTTGGATGATAGGGGTCATTTGGAACTCTGCAGGATTGTGAGTAACAGTGCCAAAAATCTCCTTTTCTCAACTCGCTTTCTTCTGAGCTGGCCGCAAACCCGAAGAATTGCTTCAGGCCCTAATCTTTTTGTGGCATGGCAAGCTGAGCCTTTGGTGAATTCTTCTTACTGTAGGGAATTCAGAGTTCAATGTGCCCGACCAAACACATTGAGATAGCCGCTCTTTGGTTCTCCTTATTCCTGTTCATCTTCCACAGAAATTGCAATCTGTGCCAAACAAGAGGTCAAAGGCACTGACTCTCCAAGTGGGGAGAATGTTAATATCGCATCTGGAATGGCGAACTCGAGTACCAGGGGGCGAAAATGGCAATGAGGTTTAGAAATTTTGCCTGATTACTTCGAGGACCATATTCTGGGTTTTCCATGCATATTTTAGCTGAAGGATAAATAACTTAAACGTGGAGATTTGGGACCCGTGGAATGGGAACCATGCACCATTACCTCAAAGGGTCTGCATTCCCTCACCAATACTATCAGCCCAAAGTGTCCAGCCTTATCTCTCCCCCAGCTGTGGATGTAGAGGTGGTAAATCCAAGATTCCTCACAGGCCCTGAAGGACTTATTTAAGAATTTCTCTCTATTTGACAGTCCTTGTGTTTTCTTTTTCAAATTTATTTTTATAAGGGGATTTAGCTTCTTGACACTGCTGTGTGTATGCTGCTGTACACAAATGATTTTCTTATGGAGACCTATAAATGTATGGGTTTTAATTTTCTTCATAGTCAGGTATATTCCTAGGTTTTGAATATAGCTTGTTGAGTCCATTTGATTGAGCAAGGAGTAGGTCTTGTCTAATATATATTTGGCTTATGGAATGGTATCTGTCCTAATGTGAACCTCTGGTTTTATGCAGCCTCCCCACTCTCCTTTCCCCTTATGCAAGCCTAAGTTTCTTTTGTAAATGTGAGACTCTGTTGTGTTTTGAAATGCAGTTCATGCGTAGTCGTGTTTACATTCCCTGTATTAGTGATATCTTATGATGTTTCTTTTTCTGTGTGACTTATTTCACTTAGAATCATCGTAACTAAATCCACTCATTATGCTGCTACTGGTCTGTTGCCATTGATTTCATTGTTGAGTGATATTCCATTGTAGGGATGTACCACAACTTCTATATCCATTTTTCTCTTTCTGGGCTATTAAAGTTGTACCATAGTCAAGGCTCCCTTACACAGAGCAGCCCCAAACTTTGGTGTTGCTGTGTCTTTGTCATTTAAATTTTCCGAATCTATAGCACTATAAGTGGAAGTGCCCTAGGCTCTCTAGCTTGTTTTTTCTTTGTTCCAGGAAACACCATCCACTTCTCCAGAGTGGCTGTTGGCAATTTACATCCCGCCCATCAGCATAACAAGGCTGCCAGTTCTCCATGGCCTGTCCTGCCTCTCTGGATTTTACACTTTTTTCTGACAGCCCTTTTGATCAGTGGGAAGTGAGACTTCATTGTAGTGCGGATTTCCTTTGCAGGCTTGATGGGTTGGCCAAAAAGGGCCTAGGCGTTTTTTCCTGAATATATTTAGGAAAAAAACGCATACGCACTTTTTGGCCAATTGTATCACGGTGGAAATGCTGCCTCCTCTCCTACGCTTTCAGAGCAATTCTTGTCTACCACCTGATATCTGTTTTCTGCAATTCTGCGTCGCATTCAAGTCCTCTTCACAGCCTTCCTTCAATAAATTTTTGGATGATAGGAGTCATTTGGAACTCTGAAGGACTGTGAATTACAGTGCCAAAAATCTCCTTTTCTCAACTCGCTTTATTGTGAGCTGACCGCAAAACCGAAAAATTGCTTCAGGCCTTAATCTCGTTCCGGCATGGCACGCTGAGCCTTTGATGAATTCTTCTTCCTATAGGGAAATCAGTGTTCAATGTGCCCGTCCAAACACATCAAGTTAGCTGCTCATTCGTTCTCCTTATTCCTGTTCATCTTCCACCGAAATTGCAAACTGTGCCAAACAAGAGGTCAAAGGCACTGACTCTCCAAGTGGGGAGAATGTTAATATTGCATCTGGAACGGCGAACTCGAGTACCAGGGGGCTAAAATGGCGATGAGTTTTAGAAATTGTGCCTGATCACTTCGTGGACCATATTCTGGATTTTCCATGCATATTTTAGCTGAAGGATAAATCCCTTACACGTGGAGATTTGGGACCCGTGGAATGGGAACCATGCACCATTACCTCAAAGGGTCTGCATTCCCTCACCAATAGTATCAGCCCCAAGTGTCCAGCCTTATCTCTCCCACAGCTGTGGATGTAGAGTTTGTAAATCCCAGATTCCTCACAAGCCCTGAAGGACTTATTTAAGAATTTCTCTCTATTTCACAGCCCTTGTGTTTTCTTTTTCAAATTTATTTTTATAAGCGGATTTAGCTTATTTACACTGCTGTGTGTATGCTGCTGTACACAAATGATTTTCTTATGGAGACCTATAAATGTATGGGTTTTAATTTTCTTCATAGTCAGGTATATTCCTAGGTTTTGAATACGGGGTGTTGAGTCCGTTTGGTTGAGCGAGGAGTAGGTCTTGTCTAATATATATTTGGCTTATGGAATGGTATCTGTCCTAATGTCAACCTCTGGTTTTATGCAGCCTCCCCTCTCTCCTTTCCCCTTAAGCAAGCATAAGTTTCTTTTGTAAATGTGAGACTCTCTTGTGTTTGGTAATGCAGTTCACACGTAGCCGTGTTTACATTCCCGGTATTAGTGATATCTTATGATGTTTCTTTTTCTGTGTGACTTATTTCACTTAGAATCATCGTAACTAAATCCACTCATTATGCTGCTACTGGTCTGTTGCCATTGATTTCATTGTTGAGTGATATTCCATTGTAGGGATGTACCACAACTTCTATATCCATTTTTCTCTTTCTGGGCTATTAAAGTTGTACCATAGTAAAGGCTCCCGTACACAGAGCAGCCCTAAACTTTGGTGTGGCTGTGTCTTTTTCATTTAAATTTTCCGAATCTATAGCACCATAAGTGGAAGTGCCCTGGGCTCTCTAGCTTGTTTTCTTCTTTGTTCCATGAAACACCATCCACTTCACCAGAGTGGCTGTTGGCAATTTACATCCCGCACATCAGCATAACAAGGCTGCTGGTTCTCCATGGCCTGTCGTGCCTCTCTGGATTTTACACTTATTTCGGTTGGCCCTTTTGATCGATGGGAAGTGCGACTTCATTGTACTGCGGATTTCCACTGCAGTCTTGCTTGGTTGGCCAAAAAGTGCGTATGCGTTTTTTCCTGAATATATTCAGGAAAAAACGCATACGCCCTTTTTGGCCAAGTGCATCACTGTCGAACTGCTGCCTCTTTTCCTATGCTTTCAGAACAATTCTTATGTACCACCTGATATCTGTTTTCTGCAATTCTGCGTCGCGTTCATGTCCTCTTCACAGCCTTCCTTCAATAAATTTTTGGATGATAGGGGTCATTAGGAACTCTGCAGGATTGTGAGTTACAGTGCCACAAATCTCCTTTTCTCAACTCGCTTTATTGTGAGCTGACCGCAAACCCGACGAATTGCTTCAGGCCCTAATCTCGTTCCAGCATGGCACGCTGAGCCTTTGATGAATTCTTCTTCCTGTAGGGAAATCAGAGTTCAATGTGCCCGTCCAAACACATCGCGTTAGCCGCTCATTGGTTCTCCTTATTCCTGTTCATCTTCCACAGAAATTGCAAACTGTGCCAAACAAGAGGTCAAAGGCCCTGACTCTCCAAGTGGGGAGAATGTTAATATCACATTTGGAACGGCGAACTCGAGTACCAGGTGGCGAAAATGGCGATAAGTTTTAGAAATTTTGCCTGATCACTTCGTGGACCATATTCTGGGTTTTCCATGCATATTTTAGCTGAAGGATAAATCCCTTAAACGTGGAGATTTGGGACCCTTGGAATGGGAACCATGAACCATTACCTCAAAGGGTCTGCATTCCCTCACCAATAGTATCAGGCCAAGTGCCCAGCCTTATCTCTCCCCTAGCTGTGGATGTAGAGGTGGTAAATCCAAGATTCCTCACAAGCCCAGAAGGACTTATTTAAGAATTTCTCTCTATTTCACAGTCTTGTGTTTTCTTTTTCAAATTTATTTTTATAAAGGTATTTAGCTTATTTACAGTGCTGTGTGTATGCTGCTGTACACAAATGATTTTCTTATGGAAACCTATAAATGTATGGGTTTTAATTTTCTTCATAGTCAGGTATATTCCTAGGTTTTGAATACGGCATGTTGAGTCCATTTGCTTGAGCAAGGAGTAGGTCTCGTCTAATATATATTTGGCTTATGGAATGGTAGCTGTCCTAATGTCACCCTCTGGTTTTATGCAGCCTCCCCACTCTCCTTTCCCCTTAAGCAAGCATAAGTTTCTTTTGTAAATGTAAGACTCTGTTGTGTTTTGTAATGCAGTTCACACGTAGCCGTGTTTACATTCCCGGTATTAGTGATATCTTATGATGTTTCTTTTTCTGTGTGACTTATTTCACTTAGAATCTTCGTAACTAAATCCACTCATTATGCTGCTACTGGTCTGTTGCCATTGATTGCACTGTTGAGTGATACCCCATTGTAGGGATGTACCACAACTTCTATATCCATTTTTCTCTTTCTGGGCTCTTGAAGTTGTACCATAGCCAAGATTCCTGTACGCAGAGCAGCCCCAAACTTTGGTGTGGCTGTGTCTTTTTCATTTAAATTTTCCGAGTCTATAGTACCATAAGTGGAAGTGCCCTAGGCTCTCTAGCTTGTTTTTTTCTTTGTTCCAGGAAACACCATCCACTTCTCCATAGTAGCTGTTGTCAATTTACATCCTGCCCATCAGCATAACAAGGCTGCCCGTTCTCCATGGCCTGTCCTGCCTCTCTGGATTTTACACTTTTTTTGGACGGCTCTTTTGATCGGTGGGAAGTGAGACTTCATTGTAGTGCCGATTTCCATTGCAGGCTTGCTTGGTTGGCCAAAAAGGGCCTATGCGTTTTTTCCTTAATATATTCAGGAAAAAACTCATACGCCCTTTTTGGCCAAGAGCATCACTGTCGAACTGCTGCCTCTTTTCCTACGCTTTCAGAGCAATTCTTATCTACCACCTGATATCTCTTTTCTGCGATTCTGCTTCGCGTTCAAGTCCTCTTCACCGCCTTCCTTCAATAAATATTGGGATGATAGGGGTCATTTGGAACTCTGCAGGATTGTGAGTTACAGTTCCAAAAATTTCCTTTTCTCAACTCGCTTTCTTGTGAGCTGACCGCAAACCCGAAGAATTGCTTCAGGCCCTAATCTCGTTCCGGCATGGCATGCTGAGCCTTTGGAGAATGCTTCTTCCTGTAGGGAAATCAGAGTTCAATGTGCCCGTCCAAACATATCGAGTTAGCCGCTCATTGGTTCTCCTTATTCCTCTTCAACTTCCACAGAAGTTGCAAACTGTGCCAAACAAGAGGTCAAAGGCACTGACTCTCCAAGTGGGGAGAATGTTTATATCGCATCTGGAACGGCGTACTCGAGTATCAGGGGGCGAAAATGGCGATGAGTTTTAGAAATTTTGCCTGATCACTTCGTGGACAATATTCTGGGTTTTCCATGCATATTTTAGCTGAAGGATAAATCCCTTACACGTGGAGATTGGTGACCCATGGAATGGGAACCATGCACCATTACCTCAAAGGGTCTGCATTCCCTCATCAATTGTATCAGCCCCAAGTTTCCAGCCTTATCGCTCCCCCAGCTGTGGATGTAGAGGAGGTAAATCCAAGATTCCTCACAAGCCCTGAAGGTCTTATTTAAGAATTTCTCTCTATTTCACAGTCTTGTGTTTTCTTTTTCAAATTTATTTTTATAAAGGGATTTAGCTTATTTACAGTGCTGTGTGTATGCTGCTGTACACAAATGATTTTCTTATGGAGACCTATAAATGTATGGGTTTTAATTTTCTTCATAGTCAGGTATATTCCTAGGTTTTGAATACGGGGTGTTGAGTCCATTTGGTTGAGCAAGGAGTAGCTCTTGTCTAATATATATTTGGCTTATGGAATGGTATCTGTCCTAATGTCAACCTCTGGTTTTATGCAGCCTCCCCACTCTCCTTTCCCCTTAAGCAAGCATAAGTTTCATTTGTAAATGTGAGACTCTCTTGTGTTTTGTAATGCAGTTCACACGTAGCCGTGTTTACATTCCCGGTATTAGTGATATCTTATGATGTTTCTTTTTCTGTGTGACTTAATTCACTTAGAATCATCGTAACTAAATCCACTCATTATGCTGCTCCTGGTCTGTTGCCATTGATTTCATTGTTGAGTGATATTCCATTGTAGGGATGTACCACAACTTCTATATACATTTTTCTTTTTCTGGGCTATTAAAGTTGTACCATAGTCAAGGCTCCCGTACACAGAGCAGCCCCAAACTTTGGTGTGGCTGTGTCTTTTTCATTTAAATTTTCCGAATCTATAGCACCATAAGTGAAAGTGCCCTAGGCTCTCTAGCTTGTTTTTTCTTTGTTCCAGGAAACACCATCCACTTCTCCAGAGTGGCTGTTGGCAATTTACATCCCGCCCATCAGCATAACAAGGCTGCCGGTTCTCCATGGCCTGTCCTGCCTCTCTGGATTTTACACTTTTTTCGGACGGCCCTTTGGATCGGTGGGAAGTGAGACTGCCTTGTAGTGCGGATTTCCATTGCAGGCTTGCTTGGTTGGCCAAAAAGGGCGTATGCGTTTTTTCCTGAATATATTCAGGAAAAAACGCATACGCCCTTTTTGGCCAAGTGCATCACTGTCGAACTGCTGCCTCTTTTCCTACGCTTTCAGAGCAATTCTTATCTACCCCCTGATATCTGTTTTCTGCAATTCTGTTTCGCGTTCAAGTCCTCTTCAAAGCCTTCCTTCAATAAATTTTTGGATGATAGTGGTCATTTGGAACTCTGCAGGATTGTGAGTTACAGTGCCAAAAATCTCCTTTTCTCAACTCGCTTTCTTGTGAGCTGACCGCAAACCCGAAGAATTGCTTCAGGCCCTAATCTCGTTCCGGCATGGCATGCTGAGCCTTTGATGAATTCTTCTTCCTGTAGGGAAAACAGTGTTCAATGTGCCCGTCCAAACACATCAAGTTAGCTGCTCATTCGTTCTCCTTATTCCTGTTCATCTTCCACAGAAATTGCAAACTGTGCCAAACAAGAGGTCAAAGCACTAACTCTCCAAGTGGGGAGAATGTTAATATTGCATCTGGAACGGCGAACTCGAGTACCAGGGGGCTAAAATGGCGAAGAGTTTTAGAAATTTTGCCTGATAACTTCGTGGACCATATTCTGGGTTTTCCATGCATATTTTAGCTGAAGGATAAATCCCTTACACATGGAGATTTGGGACCCGTGGAATGGGAACCATGCACCATTACCTCAAAAGGTCTGCATTCCCTCACCAATAGTATCAGCCCCAAGAGTCCAGCCTTATCTCTCCCCCAGCTGTGGATGTAGAGGTGGTAAATCCAAGATTCCTCACAAGCCCTCAAGGACTTATTTAAGAATTTCTCTCTATTTGACAGTCCTTGTGTTTTCTTTTTCAAATTTATTTTTATAAGGGGATTTAGCTTATTTACACTGCTGTGTGTATGCTGCTGTACACAAATGATTTTCTTTTGGAGACCTATAAATGTATGGGTTTTAATTTTCTTCATAGTCAGGTATATTCCTAGGTTTTCAATACGGGGTGTTGAGTCCGTTTGGTTGAGCGAGGAGTAGGTCTTGTCTAATATATATTTGGCTTATGGAATGGTATCTGTCCTAATGTCAACCTCTGGTTTTATGCAGCCTCCCATCTCTCCTTTCCCCTTAAGCAAGCATAAGTTTCTTTTGTAAATGTGAGACTCTCTTGTGTTTGGTAATGCAGTTCACACGTAGCCGTGTTTACATTCCCGGTATTAGTGATATCTTATGATGTTTCTTTTTCTGTGTGACTTATTTCACTTAGAATCATCGTAACTAAATCCACTCATTATGCTGCTACTGGTCTGTTGCCATTGATTTCATTGTTGAGTGATATTCCATTGTAGGGATGTACCACAACTTCTATATCCATTTTTCTCTTTCTGGGCTATTAAAGTTGTACCATAGTAAAGGCTCCCGTACACAGAGCAGCCCTAAACTTTGGTGTGGCTGTGTCTTTTTCATTTAAATTTTCCGAATCTATAGCACCATAAGTGGAAGTGCCCTGGGCTCTCTAGCTTGTTTTCTTCTTTGTTCCATTAAACACCATCCACTTCACCAGAGTGGCTGTTGGCAATTTACATCCCGCACATCAGCATAACAAGGCTGCTGGTTCTCCATGGCCTGTCGTGCCTCTCTGGATTTTACACTTATTTCGGTTGGCCCTTTTGATCGATGGGAAGTGTGACTTCATTGTACTGCGGATTTCCACTGCAGTCTTGCTTGGTTGACCAAAAAGTGCGTATGCGTTTTTTCCTGAATATATTCAGGAAAAAACGCATACGCCCTTTTTGGCCAAGTGCATCACTGTCGAACTGCTGCCTCTTTTCCTATGCTTTCAGAACAATTCTTATGTACCACCTGATATCTGTTTTCTGCAATTCTGCGTCGCGTTCATGTCCTCTTCACAGCCTTCCTTCAATAAATTTTTGGATGATAGGGGTCATTAGGAACTCTGCAGGATTGTGAGTTACAGTGCCACAAATCTCCTTTTCTCAACTCGCTTTATTGTGAGCTGACCGCAAACCCGACGAATTGCTTCAGGCCCTAATCTCGTTCCAGCATGGCACGCTGAGCCTTTGATGAATTCTTCTTCCTGTAGGGAAATCAGAGTTCAATGTGCCCGTCCAAACACATCGCGTTAGCCGCTCATTGGTTCTCCTTATTCCTGTTCATCTTCCACAGAAATTGCAAACTGTGCCAAACAAGAGGTCAAAGGCCCTGACTCTCCAAGTGGGGAGAATGTTAATATCACATTTGGAACGGCGAACTCGAGTACCAGGTGGCGAAAATGGCGATAAGTTTTAGAAATTTTGCCTGATCACTTCGTGGACCATATTCTGGGTTTTCTATGCATATTTTAGCTGAAGGATAAATCCCTTAAACGTGGAGATTTGGGACCCTTGGAATGGGAACCATGAACCATTACCTCAAAGGGTCTGCATTCCCTCACCAATAGTATCAGGCCAAGTGCCCAGCCTTATCTCTCCCCTAGCTGTGGATGTAGAGGTGGTAAATCCAAGATTCCTCACAAGCCCAGAAGGACTTATTTAAGAATTTCTCTCTATTTCACAGTCTTGTGTTTTCTTTTTCAAATTTATTTTTATAAAGGTATTTAGCTTATTTACAGTGCTGTGTGTATGCTGCTGTACACAAATGATTTTCTTATGGAAACCTATAAATGTATGGGTTTTAATTTTCTTCATAGTCAGGTATATTCCTAGGTTTTGAATACGGCATGTTGAGTCCATTTGCTTGAGCAAGGAGTAGGTCTCGTCTAATATATATTTGGCTTATGGAATGGTAGCTGTCCTAATGTCACCCTCTGGTTTTATGCAGCCTCCCCACTCTCCTTTCCCCTTAAGCAAGCATAAGTTTCTTTTGTAAATGTAAGACTCTGTTGTGTTTTGTAATGCAGTTCACACGTAGCCGTGTTTACATTCCCGGTATTAGTGATATCTTATGATGTTTCTTTTTCTGTGTGACTTAATTCACTTAGAATCATCGTAACTAAATCCACTCATTATGCTGCTCCTGGTCTGTTGCCATTGATTTCATTGTTGAGTGATATTCCATTGTAGGGATGTACCACAACTTCTATATACATTTTTCTTTTTCTGGGCTATTAAAGTTGTACCATAGTCAAGGCTCCCGTACACAGAGCAGCCCCAAACTTTGGTGTGGCTGTGTCTTTTTCATTTAAATTTTCCGAATCTATAGCACCATAAGTGAAAGTGCCCTAGGCTCTCTAGCTTGTTTTTTTCTTTGTTCCAGGAAACACCATCCACTTCTCCAGAGTGGCTGTTGGCAATTTACATCCCGCCCATCAGCATAACAAGGCTGCCGGTTCTCCATGGCCTGTCCTGCCTCTCTGGATTTTACACTTTTTTCGGACGGCGCTTTGGATCGGTGGGAAGTGAGACTGCCTTGTAGTGCGGATTTCCATTGCAGGCTTGCTTGGTTGGCCAAAAAGGGCGTATGCGTTTTTTCCTGAATATATTCAGGAAAAAACGCATACGCCCTTTTTGGCCAAGTGCATCACTGTCGAACTGCTGCCTCTTTTCCTACGCTTTCAGAGCAATTCTTATCTACCCCCTGATATCTGTTTTCTGCAATTCTGTTTCGCGTTCAAGTCCTCTTCAAAGCCTTCCTTCAATAAATTTTTGGATGATAGTGGTCATTTGGAACTCTGCAGGATTGTGAGTTACAGTGCCAAAAATCTCCTTTTCTCAACTCGCTTTCTTGTGAGCTGACCGCAAACCCGAAGAATTGCTTCAGGCCCTAATCTCGTTCCGGCATGGCATGCTGAGCCTTTGATGAATTCTTCTTCCTGTAGGGAAAACAGTGTTCAATGTGCCCGTCCAAACACATCAAGTTAGCTGCTCATTCGTTCTCCTTATTCCTGTTCATCTTCCACAGAAATTGCAAACTGTGCCAAACAAGAGGTCAAAGCACTAACTCTCCAAGTGGGGAGAATGTTAATATTGCATAGGGAACGGCGAACTCGAGTACCAGGGGGCTAAAATGGCGAAGAGTTTTAGAAATTTTGCCTGATCACTTCGTGGACCATATTCTGGGTTTTCCATGCATATTTTAGCTGAAGGATAAATCCCTTACACATGGAGATTTGGGACCCGTGGAATGGGAACCATGCACCATTACCTCAAAGGGTCTGCATTCCCTCACCAATAGTATCAGCCCCAAGAGTCCAGCCTTATCTCTCCCCCAGCTGTGGATGTAGAGGTGGTAAATCCAAGATTCCTCACAAGCCCTCAAGGACTTATTTAAGAATTTCTCTCTATTTGACAGTCCTTGTGTTTTCTTTTTCAAATTTATTTTTATAAGGGGATTTAGCTTATTTACACTGCTGTGTGTATGCTGCTGTACACAAATGATTTTCTTATGGAGACCTATAAATGTATGGGTTTTAATTTTCTTCATAGTCAGGTATATTCCTAGGTTTTGAAGACGGGGTGTTGAGTCCATTTGGTTGAGCAACGAGTAGCTCTTGTCTAATATATATTTGGCTTATGGAATGGTATCTGTCCTAATGTCAACCTCTGGTTTTATGCAGCCTCCCCACTCTCCTTTCCCCTTAAGCAAGCATAAGTTTCATTTGTAAATGTGAGACTCTCTTGTGTTTTGTAATGCAGTTCACACGTAGCCGTGTTTACATTCCCGGTATTAGTGATATCTTATGATGTTTCTTTTTCTGTGTGACTTATTTCACTTAGAATCATCGTAACTAAATCCACTCATTATGCTGCTACTGGTCTGTTGCCATTGATTTCATTGTTGAGTGATATTCCATTGTAGGGATGTACCACAACTTCTATATCCATTTTTCTCTTTCTGGGCTATTAAAGTTGTACCATAGTCAAGGCTCCCTTACACAGAGCAGCCCCAAACTTTGGTGTTGCTGTGTCTTTTTCATTTAAATTTTCCGAATCTATAGCACCATAAGTGGAAGTGCCCTAGGCTCTCTAGCTTGGTTTTTTCTTTGTTCCAGGAAACACCATCCACTTCTCCAGAGTGGCTGTTGGCAATTTACATCCCGCCCATCAGCATAACAAGGCTGCCGGTTCTCCATGGCATGTCCTGCCTCTCTGGATTTTACACTTTTTTCGGACGGCCCTTTGGATCGGTGGGATGTGAGACTGCCTTGTAGTGCGGATTTCCATTGCAGGCTTGCTTGGTTGGCCAAAAAGGGCATATGCGTTTTTTCCTGAATCTATTCAGGAAAAAACGCATATGCCCTTTTTGGCCAAGTGCATCACTGTCGAACTGCTGCCTCTTTTCCTACGCTTTCAGAGCAATTCTTATCTACCCCCTGATATCTGTTTTCTGCAATTCTGTTTCGCGTTCAAGTCCTCTTCACAGCCTTCCTTCAATGAATTTTTGGATGATAGTGGTCATTTGGAACTCTGCAGGATTGTGAGTTACAGTGCCACAAATCTCCTTTTCTCAACTCGCTTTCTTGTGAGCTGACCGCAAACCCGAAGAATTGCTTCAGGCCCTAATCTCGTTCCGGCATGGCATGCTGAGCCTTTGATGAATTCTTCTTCCTGTAGGGAAAACAATGTTCAATGTGCCCGTCCAAACACATCAAGTTAGCTGCTCATTCGTTCTCCTTATTCCTGTTCATCTTCCACAGAAATTGCAAACTGTGCCAAACAAGAGGTCAAAGCACTAACTCTCCAAGTGGGGAGAATGTTAATATTGCATCTGGAACGGCGAACTCGAGTACCAGGGGGCTAAAATGGCGATGAGTTTTAGAAATTTTGCCTGATCACTTCGTGGAACATATTCTGGGTTTTCCATGCATATTTTAGCTGAAGGATAAATCCCTTACACATGGAGATTTGGGACCCGTGGAATGGAAACCATGCACCATTACCTCAAAGCGTCTGCATTCCCTCACCAATAGTATCAGCCCCAAGAGTCCAGCCTTATCTCTCCCCCAGCTGTGGATGTAGAGGTGGTAAATCCAAGATTCCTCACAAGCCCTCAAGGGCTTATTTAAGAATTTCTCTCTATTTGACAGTCCTTGTGTTTTCTTTTTCAAATTTACTTTTATAAGGGGATTTAGCTTATTTACACTGCTGTGTGTATGCTGCTGTACACAAATGATTTTCTTATGGAGACCTATAAATGTATGGGTTTTAATTTTCTTCATAGTCAGGTATATTCCTATGTTTTGAAGACGGGGTGTTGAGTCCATTTGGTTGAGCAACGAGTAGCTCTTGTCTAATATATATTTGGCTTATGGAATGGTATCTGTCCTAATGTCAACCTCTGGTTTTATGCAGCCTCCCCACTCTCCTTTCCCCTTAAGCAAGCATAAGTTTCTTTTGTAAATGTGAGACTCTCTTGTGTTTTGTAATGCAGTTCACACGTAGCCGTGTTTACATTCCCGGTATTAGTGATATCTTATGATGTTTCTTTTTCTGTGTGACTTATTTCACTTAGAATCATCGTAACTAAATCCACTCATTATGCTGCTACTGGTCTGTTGCCATTGATTTCATTGTTGAGTGATATTCCATTGTAGGGATGTACCACAACTTCTATATCCATTTTTCTCTTTCTGGGCTATTAAAGTTGTACCATAGTCAAGGCTCCCTTACACAGAGCAGCCCCAAACTTTGGTGTTGCTGTGTCTTTTTCATTTAAATTTTCCGAATCTATAGCACCATAAGTGGAAGTGCCCTAGGCTCTCTAGCTTGGTTTTTTCTTTGTTCCAGGAAACACCATCCACTTCTCCAGAGTGGCTGTTGGCAATTTACATCCCGCCCATCAGCATAACAAGGCTGCCGGTTCTCCATGGCATGTCCTGCCTCTCTGGATTTTACACTTTTTTCGGACGGCCCTTTGGATCGGTGGGATGTGAGACTGCCTTGTAGTGCGGATTTCCATTGCAGGCTTGCTTGGTTGGCCAAAAAGGGCATATGCGTTTTTTCCTGAATCTATTCAGGAAAAAACGCATACGCCCTTTTTGGCCAAGTGCATCACTGTCAAACTGCTGCCTCTTTTCCTACGCTTTCAGAGCAATTCTTATCTACCCCCTGATATCTGTTTTCTGCAATTCTGTGTCGCGTTCATGTCCTCTTCACAGCCTTCCTTCAATAAATTTTTGGATGATAGGGGTCATTAGGAACTCTGCAGGATTGTGAATTACAGTGCCACAAATCTCCTTTTCTCAACTCGCTTTATTGTGAGCTGACCGCAAACCCGACGAATTGCTTCAGGCCCTAATCTCGTTCCAGCATGGCACGCTGAGCCTTTGATGAATTCTTCTTCCTGTAGGGAAATCAGTGTTCAATGTGCCCGTCCAAACACATCAAGTTAGCTGCTCATTCGTTCTCCGTATTCCTGTTCATCTTCCACAGAAATTGCAAACTGTGCCAAACAAGAGGTCAAAGGCACTGACTCTCCAAGTGGGGAGAATGTTAATATTGCATCTGGAACGGCGAACTCGAGTACCAGGGGGCTAAAATGTCGATGAGTTTTAGAAATTGTGCCTGATCACTTCGTGGACCATATTCTGGGTTTTCCATGCATATTTTAGCTGAAAGATAAATCCCTTTCACGTGGAGATTTGGGACCCGTGGAATGGGAACCATGCACCATTACCTCAAAGGGTCTGCATTCCCTCACCAATAGTATCAGCCCCAAGTGCCCAGCCTTATCTCCCCCACAGCTGTGGATGTAGAGGTGGTAAATCCCAGATTCCTCACAAGCCCTGAAGGACTTATTTAAGAATTTCTATTTGACAGTCCTTGTGTTTTCTTTTTCAAATTTATTTTTATAAGGGGATTTAGCTTATTGACACTGCTGTGTGTATGCTGCTGTACACAAATGATTTTCTTATGGATACCTATAAATGTATGGGTTTTAATTTTATTCATAGTCAGGTATATTCCTAGGTTTTGAATACGGGGTGTTGAGTCCATTTGGTTGAGCAAGGAGTAGCTCTTGTCTAATATATATTTGGCTTATGGAATGGTATCTGTCCTAATGTCAACCTCTGGTTTTATGCAGCCTCCCCACTCTCCTTTCCCCTTAAGCAAGCATAAGTTTCTTTTGTAAATGTGAGACTCTCTTGTGTTTTGTAATGCAGTTCACACGTAGCCGTGTTTACATTCCCGGTATTAGTGATATCTTATGATGTTTCTTTTTCTGTGTGACTTATTTCACTTAGAATCATCGTAACTAAATCCACTCATTATGCTGCTACTGGTCTGTTGCCATTGATTTCATTGTTGAGTGATATTCCATTGTAGGGATGTACCACAACTTCTATATCCATTTTTCTCTTTCTGGGCTATTAAAGTTGTACCATAGTCAAGGCTCCCTTACACAGAGCAGCCCCAAACTTTGGTGTTGCTGTGTCTTTTTCATTTAAATTTTCCGAATCTATAGCACCATAAGTGGAAGTGCCCTAGGCTCTCTAGCTTGGTTTTTTCTTTGTTCCAGGAAACACCATCCACTTCTCCAGAGTGGCTGTTGGCAATTTACATCCCGCCCATCAGCATAACAAGGCTGCCGGTTCTCCATGGCATGTCCTGCCTCTCTGGATTTTACACTTTTTTCGGACGGCCCTTTGGATCGGTGGGATGTGAGACTGCCTTGTAGTGCGGATTTCCATTGCAGGCTTGCTTGGTTGGCCAAAAAGGGCATATGCGTTTTTTCCTGAATCTATTCAGGAAAAAACGCATACGCCCTTTTTGGCCAAGTGCATCACTGTCAAACTGCTGCCTCTTTTCCTACGCTTTCAGAGCAATTCTTATCTACCCCCTGATATCTGTTTTCTGCAATTCTGTGTCGCGTTCATGTCCTCTTCACAGCCTTCCTTCAATAAATTTTTGGATGATAGGGGTCATTAGGAACTCTGCAGGATTGTGAGTTACAGTGCCACAAATCTCCTTTTCTCAACTCGCTTTATTGTGAGCTGACCGCAAACCCGACGAATTGCTTCAGGCCCTAATCTCGTTCCAGCATGGCACGCTGAGCCTTTGATGAATTCTTCTTCCTGTAGGGAAATCAGTGTTCAATGTGCCCGTCCAAACACATCAAGTTAGCTGCTCATTCGTTCTCCGTATTCCTGTTCATCTTCCACAGAAATTGCAAACTGTGCCAAACAAGAGGTCAAAGGCACTGACTCTCCAAGTGGGGAGAATGTTAATATTGCATCTGGAACGGCGAACTCGAGTACCAGGGGGCTAAAATGTCGATGAGTTTTAGAAATTGTGCCTGATCACTTCGTGGACCATATTCTGGGTTTTCCATGCATATTTTAGCTGAAAGATAAATCCCTTTCACGTGGAGATTTGGGACCCGTGGAATGGGAACCATGCACCATTACCTCAAAGGGTCTGCATTCCCTCACCAATAGTATCAGCCCCAAGTGCCCAGCCTTATCTCCCCCACAGCTGTGGATGTAGAGGTGGTAAATCCCAGATTCCTCACAAGCCCTGAAGGACTTATTTAAGAATTTCTATTTGACAGTCCTTGTGTTTTCTTTTTCAAATTTATTTTTATAAGGGGATTTAGCTTATTGACACTGCTGTGTGTATGCTGCTGTACACAAATGATTTTCTTATGGATACCTATAAATGTATGGGTTTTAATTTTATTCATAGTCAGGTATATTCCTAGGTTTTGAATACGGGGTGTTGAGTCCATTTGGTTGAGCAAGGAGTAGCTCTTGTCTAATATATATTTGGCTTATGGAATGGTATCTGTCCTTATGTCAACCTCTGGTTTTATGCAGCCTCCCCACTCTCCTTTCCCCTTAAGCAAGCAAAAGTTTGTTTTGTAAATGTGAGACTCTCTTGTGTTTTGTAATGCAGTTCACACGTAGCCGTGTTTACATTCCCTGTATTAGTGATATCTTATGATGTTTCTTTTTCTGTGTGACTTATTTCACTTAGAATCATCGTAACTAAATCCACTCATTATGCTGCTACTGGTCTGTTGCCATTGATTTCATTGTTGAGTGATATTCCATTGTAGGGATGTACCACAACTTCTATATCCATTTTTCTCTTTCTGGGCTTTTAAAGTTGTACCATAGTCAAGGCTCCCGTACACAGAGCAGCCCCAAACTTTGGTGTGGCTGTGTCTTTTTCATTTAAATTTTCCGAATCTATAGCACCATAAGTGGAAGTGCCCTAGGCTCTCTAGCTTGGTTTTTTCTTTGTTCCAGGAAACACCATCCACTTCTCCAGAGTGGCTGTTGGCAATTTACATCCCGCCCATCAGCATAACAAGGCTGCCTGTTCTCCATGGCCTGTCCTGCCTCTCTGGATTTTACACTTTTTTCGAACGGCCCTTTGGATCGGTGGGATGTGAGACTGCCTTGTAGTGCGGATGTCCATTGCAGGCTTGCTTGGTTGGCCAAAAAGGGCGTATGCGTTTTTTCCTGAATATATTCAGGAAAAAACGCATACGCCCTTTTTGGCCAAGTGCATCATTGTCGAACTGCTGCCTCTTTTCCTACGCTTTCAGAGAAATTCTTATCTACCCCCTGATATCTGTTTTCTGCAATTCTGCATCGCTTTCATGTCCTCTTCACAGCCTTCCTTCAATAAATTTTTGGATGATAGGGGTCATTTGGAACTCTGCAGGATTGTGAGTTACAGTGCCACAAATCTCCTTTTCTCAACTCGCTTTCTTGTGAGCTGACCGCAAACCCAAAGAATTGCTTCAGGCCCTAATCTCGTTCCGGCATGGCATGGTGAGCCTTTGATGAATTCTTCTTCCTGAAGGGAAATCAGTGTTCAATGTGCCCATCGAAACACATCAAGTTAGCTGCTCATTCGTTCTCCTTATTCCTGTTCATCTTCCACAGAAATTGCAAACTGTGCCAAACAAGAGGTCCAAGGCACGGACTCTCCAAGTGGGGAGAATATTAATATTGCATCTGGAACGGCGAACTCGAGAACCAGAGGGCGAAAATGGCGATGAGTTTTAGAAATTTTGCCTGATCACTTCGTGGACCATATTCTGGGATTTCCATGCATATTTTAGCTGAAGGATAAATCCCTTACACGTGGAGATTTGGGACCCGTGGAATGGGAACCATGCACCATTACCTCAAAGGGTCTTCATTCCCTCACCAATAGTATCAGCCCCAAGTGTCCAGCTTTATCTCTCCCACAGCTGGGGATGTAGAGGTGGTAAATCCAAGATTCCTCACAAGCCCTCAAGGACTTATTTAAGAATTTCTCTCTATTTGACAGTCCTTGTGTTTTCTTTTTCAAATTTATTTTTATAAGGGGATTTAGCTTATTGACACTGCTGTGTGTATGCTGCTGTACACAAATGATTTTCTTATGGAGACCTATAAATGTATGGGTTTTAATTTTCTTCATAGTCAGGTATATTCCTAGGTTTTGAAGACGGGGTGTTGAGTCCATTTGGTTGAGCAAGGAGTAGCTCTTGTCTAATATATATTTGGCTTATGGAATGGTATCTGTCCTAATGTCAACCTCTGGTTTTATGCAGCCTCCCCACTCTCCCTTCCCCTTAAGCAAGCATAAGTTTCTTTTGTAAATGTGAGACTCTGTTGTGTTTTGTAATGAAGTTCACACGTAGCCGTGTTTACATTCCCGGTATTAGTGATATCTTATGATGTTTCTTTTTCTGTGTGACTTATTTCACTTAGAATCATCGTAACTAAATCCACTCATTATGCTGCTACTGCTGTGTTGCCATTGATTTCATTGTTGAGTTATATTCCATTGTAGGGATGTACCACAACTTCTATATCCATTTTTCTCTTTCTGGGCTATTAAAGTTGTACCATATTCAAGGCTGCCGTACACAGAGCAGCCCCAAACTTTGGTGTGGCTGTGTCTTTTTCATTTAAATTTTCCGAATCTATAGCACCATAAGTGGAAGTGCCCTAGGCTATCTAGCTTGGTTTTTTCTTTGTTCCAGGAATCACCATCCACTTCTCCAGAGTGGCTGTTGGCAATTTACATCCCGCCCATCAGCATAACAAGGCTGCCAGTTCTCCATGGCCTGTCCTGACTCTCTGGATTTTACACTTTTTTCGGACGGCACTTTGGATCGGTGGGAAGTGAGACTGCCTTGTAGTGCGGATTTCCATTGCAGGCTTGCTTGGTTGGCCAAAAAGGGCGTATGCGTTTTTTCCTGAATATATTCAGGAAAAAACGCATACGCCCTTTTTGGCCAAGTGCATCACTGTCGAACTGCTGCCTCTTTTCCTACGCTTTCAGAGCAATTCTTATCTTCCCCCTGATATCTGTTTTCTGCAATTCTGTGTCGCGTTCAAGTCCTCTTCACAGCCTTCCTTCAATAAATTTTTGGATGATAGGGGTCATTTGGAACTCTGCAGGATTGTGAGTTACAGTGCCAAAAATCTCCTTTTCTCCACTCACTTTCTTGTGAGCTGACCGCAAACCCGAAGAATTGCTTCAGGCCCTAATCTCGTTCTGGCATGGCACGCTGAGCCTTTGATGAATTCTTCTTCCTGTAGGGAAATCAGTGTTCAATGTGCCTGTCGAAACACATCAAGTTAGCTGCTCATTTGTTCTCCTTATTCCTGTTCATCTTCCCCAGAAATTGCAAACTGTGCCAAACAAGAGGTCAAAGGCACTGACTCTCCAAGTGGGGAGAATGTTAATATTGCATCTGGAACGGCGAACTCGAGTACCA